>CAKNXH010053597.1:5170-15536 GCA_932178445.1 Andricus quercusramuli | reverse complement strand
TTTATACGGCGCTCCTGATTGGTCCAGCTTAAATGTTTTATAACTAAAAAACTAAAACTTCAACTGATTTTTGGAAAAGGAATTTTCTATTTATTTTTTTCATTTTTATACGGCTATATAAGTCCGGACACTTGAGTCTGGGACACCCTGTATAGATTTTTAAAATACTTAAACATTTTAGAACTCCAAGGGGAAATGTTTGATGTAAATGATTGTAAAAGTGATTTCAGACCTCACAGCCAAAATGCTCTCAAAACAGGGAAAATAGGATGATTTTTCGAAAAAACAGGTGAATAATAAGGAAATAAATTCTTTCAAAAAATAGAATTGGGGGTACCATATTCCTAAGATTTTAGGTCGCAATTTACTGCATTTCCAAGCAAATAGTGGAATTTTAACCCAATCGAATTTTTCAACAAAAGAGTTGAGTTTTCTAGGTAAAAAACCGAATAGTTTAGAAAACATTTGACTTTTAATCACGAAAAGACGAATTGTAACAAAAAAAGTTATTTTCAATTAAATAGTGAAATGATCAATCTACGTAAATAAGTCTTCCAGCAAATTATTGAATTTTTAAGCAAAAATTATTAAACTCCAACGAATAACTTCAGTTGAATTTTCAAGCCAAAAAGACAAATCTTTTAGAAGATAGTTGAATTTTCAACGTAGAAAGATTAATATTCAACCAAAGAGATGACTTTTATACCAAAAGATTAATTTTCAATCCAAAAGGACCAATCTTTTATCCAAAAAGTCGAATGTTCAACAAAACAATTTAATTTTTGACTAAACAAATGAATTCTGAACCCAAAATATCATAGAATACTTTTCAATCAAAAAAATTAATTTTCAACCAAAAATAGATTAATGTTTGTATTGGATTCTGTTAATCCAGAATCTTAAATATAGATTTTGGATTTTCGATAGAAAATCATACTTCAATCTATGCTTTATTTGATAAAATTATACTTGTATGTCTCCAAGATGACCGAAAGTAGGTAAATTTCATATTTGAAGACAAAATATATAACACGTCATCTTTTGGCACTCTCCAATTTCAAATCAGTTTCTCTCGGAAAGTGGTTTTTCAATTTATTTGTGAAACATTTAAAGTATCTCCAAATTACAACTTTATTATGTCAATTATTAGTAATTAATTTAATGAATTAAGGTAACTTATATAATTGTTATGCCAAATGTATAAAAAGGAATCTTTCGTTCTCAAATATAATAGGAACCTTAGTAGTTGAGCAATGCATTAACACAAGCTTTAAATTTTGAAAAATATATAATATAAAAAGGGCATGCATTTTTGAACGAAACATTCACCTAAAAATCTTAAATATAAGATCATCTTCAATATTCAAGCACAGATGGTTCTTAACACTGTCCACAATCCCAAACACATTTTTTTAAGAGCGAGACGATATTTATTGCAAAAGTAGAAACAAATCCGAAAAATTCCAGATTTTCAACAATATCCCCGGTTATTTCCCGGCTTTTAACTGGTGCTCAAAATTCCAGGCTAATTCCCGGTTTTCCTGGACAGTGGTCACTAGGGTGGATCAAAAACCCTTTTTTTCTTAGAGGGCAACGACCCCCCCCCCCCCCCATTTGGTTCAAAATCCGAAAAAAGAAAATCCCTAATTTTTGTTTTTTTGTTTTTTCGTTTTTTTGATTTTTCGATTTTAACTGCTGCCGGTTTTGACTTAAAGTTTCCCATGTAAAATGCATGGGGAGAAATCACTTTTTTCAGTTTTTGAAATAATTTTTTAGGGTTTGAAAAAATGTGACAGGAAGGTATGGAGGCTCTTAGAGAATTATCCAACACTGTAGAACTGTATTCTTGTCTTTCTTGACCTTAAATTATTTGTATTGGTCTAGTGGAATATTGATTGACATTGCTTAATAAAATTTCAATTATTTAAACGAATGGAATTTGTTAACATTTTGTTTTTTTTAAATTATTTTTTTTCTTAACAATTATTACTATTGGTCTGGTGGAATATTTATGAAGAATTATTTATTAATTTTCAATTATTTAAGCAAATGGAATTTGTTCAAATAATTTTATTTTGAAATTTTTTTGATTAAAGTTTATTATTATTTCTTCAGTGGAATGTTTATCAACATTTGTTAATTAATTTGCAAGGTTTCAAACAAATTCCACTTGTTTAATTAATTTTTCTTGAACATTTGTTTTTTCTTAAGAAATAAGAATATTTTATCTAAAAATTCGCCGAACTGGCAGTTTATTATCTTTAATATCATAAATTTGTTAAAAAATATTTTCAAATTCTATAAGAAATAAATAACGATAATATACTCTCAGTTCAACGAGCAATGAATAATTAATTTTTAAATATTTAGACAAATGAAATTTGTGTAAATATTTAAAAATTAATTAATCATTGCTGTTAAATGTTCCACTAGACTAACAATAATGATTTTAATGAAGAAGAAACATTTGAAAAACAAATTGTTAACAAAATTCCAATTGTTTAAATAATTGAAAATTGATAAATTATTGTTATTAAATATTCTAATAGACCAATAGTAATAATTTAAAAAAAAACGGATTTTCGAACAAAAATTATTAAACAAATTCCATTAGTTTAAATATTCCAAAATTAATTATTCATTGTTGTTAAATGTTCCACTAGACCAACAATAATGATTTTCGTAAAGAAAAAAAATTGAAAAACATGTTATTAACACACACACACACAAATTGTTTAAATAATTGAAAATTGATCAATTATTGTTAATAAATATTCCAGTAGACCAATAGTAATCATTTTTGGGGAAAAAAACGGATTTTCGAGAAAAAAAAATTATTTAAACAAATTCCATTTGTTCAAATAATTGAAAATTAATTAAACAATGTTAACAAATATTCCACTAGGCTAATATAAATAATTTTATGTAGAAAAAAACGAGAATGCAGTGCCGAAAAAGTCGTTTTTATGGGGATGAGGTCAACTTTGCACGTAGCAACTTTGCACGCGCCCAACTGTACACGTCGATGGCCAGACGGACAACTGTGCACGTCGTTGGTCAGAGGGACAACTGTGCACGTGCCAACTGTGCACGTGCCATCTGTGCACGTGCACAGTTGTCACTTGGACATCTGTTCACGTGCACAGTTGTCTAAGTGCCAACTGTGCACGTCTAAATTTCGACGTGCACAGTTGTCCAAGTACCATCTGTGCACGTGCACAGTTGTCCAAATGACAACTGTGCACGTCGAAATTTAGACGTGCACAGATGGACTCCTGTGCACTTTAACGTGCACAGATGTCACTTTCCTAACTGTACACGTGCACAGTTGTCACTTGCCCAACTGTGCACGTGCACAGATGTCACTTGCCCAACTGTGCACGTGCACAGATGTCACTTGCCCAACTGTGCACGTTTATGTCCTTACGTAAGGGTTTATACGAGGGTGATCCTTTGTATCTACGTATAATAAATTTTCAACAGTTAAAATTATTCAATCCTGGTGGAATGGAGCGTATTAACTTTCTTAAAGTTAGTTTTAAAATATTTCAAATATTATTTTGATGAAATTATTCCTTTCAAATTATTGAAGATATGTGAAAATCTCTTTTCGTTCGACCCCCTTAAAAACGCGCCATTGCATGCACGTGAAGCAGGCGTAATGTGGCCACTTCCAGCCCAGTGACGTTCGGACATGCGCACTCCGCCACCGGGCTGACATGAAACTTTGCGCCCACTATATAAGACTTTAGGCCCGCTACACATACAAATACAGTACAGTGTGTGTCAAGGGCGTACGGCTATTTTGACTCATCAAAATAGCCTTCTTTACGCCCTCGATACACAATGTACTATTTTGAATTTACTTTTCAATAGTTTCATCTTATTTAGCTTCTTTGAGTCTTCCAGTGGGTATAGAGACTTTCTAGTTACTTATCTGTCTTTGGTTTGACCAAATCGCTTATTTCTTTTATGCCTTTTTTTATGATTTCACAAAAAATAAACTGGAAAAGAAATTTGAAAAAATATTTTTAATGAGTGTTTTACTGTTGTTTATGTGGCGATGTATATTGACAGGTTACACATTTTTCTTCGTCATTGGTTAGAGAAATCTTAAGGTTTATTTATTTGGGTGGTTCACATGTTTTTCTTCCAATTTTCTTGGTCTCGCCCGCCAGATTTATTCAAACACAAAAAAGTAAGCACGTATTTTTCTCATTTTAAAATCAATTGATTTTTAGAGGTTGTTCAAAGCCTATGAATGTTCACGTGTATTTCCTCTGGAAAAAGGCCTTTTTGAAAATTTGCGATAGAATCGTTAATATTAAATTATCTTGCTGTACCTGGCACGATTTTCTTGAAAATTTTCTGCTCAATACTTCATAAGTGGAAAAATTAAGTGTTATGTCCCGCAAGAAAAAAAGTTCCCTTCCTCAAGCATGGGTGAAAAATAGTGCAACATTTTTTGAAATCGACGGATTCCAGAGTTTAACTTCCATGAAAACAACTATAAAACCTTACAAATTCTCTCTATTTATCGTATCTCATAAATTGGCCTAGTTTTAAGTGCTTTTTCGTACAAAAATTTATAATTGGTTCCGAATATAAAAACTGTACGGATCACTCCAAAGGTAAGATTCATAAATCTATTAAAATTTGTTAAATTGATATTTCCTAGTTGAATAATAATATTTTGCAGCCCAAAATTCGACTGTTAAACGATAAACTTTCCAAGACTATAGCCAGAAAGCGTTAAATTCTAAAGAACAAATGGGAGAAAGAATTCGGACATGCGCAAAAGTTTGAAAATCCCGCGAGCCTCACTTTCGACAAATTCATAAAATTCAAGGAATTCACAGATTTCCGTGAATTCGTAGTGAATTCGATGGATGCATTAAAATCGTTGAATTCTCTGAATTCCTTTAACTCTCTGAATTACTCCAATTCTCCGAATTCCTTGACTTTTTTTAATTCCTTGAATTTTCTGAATTACTTGAGTGACATATGTGCACGTGCACAGATGGGAAAGGGACATCTGTGCGCGTGCACAGTTGGACAAGGGACATCTGTGCACGTGCACAGTTGGGCAAGGGACATCTGTGCACGTGCACAGTTGGGCAAGTGACAACTGTGCACGTGCCCAGTTAGGAAAGTCACATACTGTGCACGTTAAAGTGCACATAAGTCCATCTGTGCACGTCTAAATTTCGACGTGCACAGTTGTCCAAGTACCATCTGTGCACGTGCACAGTTGGCCAAGTGACAACTGTGCACGTCTAAATTTCGACGTGCACAGTTGTCCAAGTACCATCTGTGCACGTGCACAGTTGTCCAAATGACAACTGTGCACGTCGAAATTTCGACGTGCACAGATGGGCTCCTGTGGACTTGGACGTGCACAGATGGACGTGCACAGTTGTCCGTCCGGTCATCGACGTGCACAGTTGGGCACGTGCAAAGTTGCTACGTGCAAAGTTGTCCGTCACCCTTTTTATGGAGAATCGATCTTTTTAGTTTTAAGGGTAGTTTTCAGGGACTCGTTGGGGTGTGTTTGGGATGTCAAACCCATATGTCCGATACATTACATTCTTCGTTGGATAATTCTCTAGGAGCCTCCATACTTTCCCGTCACAATTTTTTGAACCCTAACAAATTATTTCAAAAAATGGAAAAATTGGGTTCTCTTCATGCATTTTACATGGGAAACTTCCAGTCAAAACCGGCAGCAGTTGAAATCAAAAAAACAAAAATTAGGGATTTTCTTTTTTCGGATTTGGAACAAAATGGGGGGATCGTTGCCCTCTAGCATGAAAACCAATTTTGCCATGCATTTTTGAGCCACCCTAGTGGCCACATTAGAGTTTGGACGCGTAGTTTTGTTAACTTTTATGTATTAAAAAAAAAAAAGAAAATTCGAATCGCTTAAAAATTGTAGTCTGAAAATTTATTTGTCCACGGGCATGTTTCTTGGCCCAGTTTTCATCATTATCTGCTTCGCAGACAATTTTATAACAATTATTCAAAAATTACGTTTAGCTCAATAATCATTGTTGATTTAAAAAAATGAAGTGTCTCGTCTCGAATTTTCGGGACGACTTAGTCTATCCCCTTGTCCAACTCCCCAATTTTTCCGGACGACTGCACACATCCTTATAAAAAACAGCTTCAGTTCATAAAACTGGAATTTCATCAACGCTCATAATTTATTTTTCCCCTTTTTTAACTCTAACGAATTTTCGAGTTTCTCCTCTTGCCAACACGCACGTACATAGCACTCTACATTGGCGATGACGCTGTAGAAGCGTGCCTAGCAAAATGGAAGTGCTGGTTCTTCGTGTTTGGCTCGATGCCAGAATCAACTTAATCTCTTTAGTACATCTGCTAAATTATATAACTACTAGATGTCCCAGAAACGGACCCCACTATCGTGACTGAGCGACACCGATTACTTGTGGGAGAGACACTTCGAGCGACCTGTACATCGGGTGCATCTTTTCCTCTCCCCAACATTACATGGACACTCAACGAGGAACCCGTAAGTATCATCTCCCTTACCTATTGGAGATACGTGACCTTACTGGATGATTAAAGTTCCTACAGTTTCCTCTTCCTACATTTCTCCCTTATATTCTTCCCTCTTTTTACTTCCTTTTTTTCGATGTCATTCTTCTTTTCATCCTCTATTTTCATTTGTCAATCAAGCCCTCAATCCTCATCCCTTCACGTTTTTGTCTCCTTTTTTCTATTCCATTTGCTTCCTCCGTTGATTACATATCAACCAGATTTGTGACTTCACACTATTTTTTTTTAATTATTCATCTATCACCGAGAAAAAAGATTACTTGAATCAAAAAAGTGTAGTTCTGAATACGTCCGATAATTTTTTTTTTTTGATTGAAAGAAATTTTTGTTATAACAAGAAATATGATCTTCATTTGTGAAATATTATTTTTTGAAACAAGAAAACTTCATTGGATCAAAAAAATATTTTATTGAACATATTTAGTAAAATATTAGAGGAGATTGGGGCTAAGCCTCACTTTTTTCCAAGTTGTTTAAAAACAAATTTGGTTTGACAGTGTATTAGGTATTGCTGGATCGAGAATTTAATTGGATACAAAATTTTGCTTTAGATTTTCAAGTACAATGCTTTATTTCTGAATTAATAGTAAAAAAGTGAAGTGATGGAAAATCTGTTCAACGAAAAATCATAAGGCTAAGTCGACAAGCCCCTGAGGCTAAGTCGCCATTCGACCATAATGTTAGAAGAAAAATACGGACACATTTTTCTAAATATTTATTATTTTAGCCAACTACATTTTCGATCCAACAATACCTTATACATTGTAAAGCAAATTTTCTTTACATTCTCATTCTATAATTAGAAGGTATTAGTTTCATGTAAAATTTGACTTTGTCGGTATTTCATCAAATCTTCACATTTTGAGACCCCCTAAGTCAGAAACAATGATTCATACAAATTTGTCTGTATGTAGCCACGATGGCTTTCGAAAGACTGATTAAATAGGATTGAGCTTTGGCACACTGTTTCACGGTATAAGAAGAAAGGACAAGTTCGTTAACCAGTCATTTTTGACCAACAGTTCTGGGTTTATCCATCAAAAATGCTTTGTAAAGAAGTTCATTTTCCAGGAAAACTATACTACATCTAAAAATAAAAGTGTTGAAAAGCTAAATTTTTCATCTCAAAAAGATGAACAAATTTTTTCTTGCTCATTTTTTTGATACGAAAAAAAATTAACACATATTTTTCACCCAAAAAAGATCTACAAACTTCTCGCTAATTATTTTTCGATAGGATGCGTAGTAGGGTGGTCCAAAAATTTTTTTTTCGAATTTTTATGGGGACACCCCTCAAATTTGTTCGAATCCGCACAAAAATAAATGCGTTTTTTTTGTTTTGAAAAAAAATTATATTTAGGGGTGGCGCAAGCCCCATGAAGTTTAACATGTATTTCCCATAAGAAAAAAATACGTTTTTGTAAATCTTATTCAGAATCCTCAATATTATCTCAATCGAGTTGAAACTCAACATTTTTCTTCACAATTAGCCATAGAATACGAATAAAATATCACTTTTCAAATATCACCCCCATAAGTCTGTTTTATAGGGTCCCAAAGAAACCCCGTAAGTGAAAAAATGGTTTTTGCGAGTTTTTGGCGCTAATTATGATTTTTTTGCGGTTTTTGTTAATGCGAATTGTTTTTAATACATGAAATATGACGTTATACTGAATATTATATATTTTCATTAATTGTTTAAACAATTTATTATTGTTTTTAGCAATTTTCTCATGGAATGGAGTTAGAAAGACGCGGTTTTTTCACAAATATTCCTTTTTTGTCCAATTTTCAATTAGAGGGAAGGGATAGTTCATCAATGTTAACAAGAGTGATTGTTTAAACAATTTATTATAATTAAAAATAATATTATATTTGAATAATGCTAGAAAGATGCGGGTTTTTTTCTGGCTTTTTGTCCAATTTTCATCTGTAGTAAAGTAATAATAAATTTAAGTTAAAAAAATAATTGTTTGAACAATTTATGAAAATTATTAATAATATTATATTTGAATAATGCTAGAAAAATGCGGTTTTTTTTTTAAATTTCTGGCTTTTTGTCCAATTTTCAGTTAGAGTGAAGTAATAATAAATTCAAGTTAACACAATAATTGTTTGAACAATTTATTATAATTATTAATAATATTATATTTGAATAATGCTAGAAAGATGCGTTTTTTTTTTAATTTCTGGCTTTTTGTTTAATTTTCATATGGAGTAAAGTGATAATGAATTCAAGTTAACAAAATAATTGTTTAAACAATTTATTATCATTGTTGATAGTATTCTCTTTGCTTAATTGGTAGAATGTTGCAGTTTTTTCTGAAATTTTTCACTGTTTGTCTATTTTCTATTAGGCGTGTCTTGATAATTAATTAGATTTAGCAAAAATAATTGTTTAAACAAATTATTATTGTTTATGAATATCTTCATGTATATCAATTGCGCCTGATAGTTGCAGTTTTCCGGCAATTTTCACCTTTATGTCCTTTTTTCACTCAGTGAGGTAATAATTAATTAAAGTCAACAAAAAAGTTGTTCAAACAATTTCATATTGTTAATAACAAACTTTTCTTAGATAAGTGCTAGAAAGTGGAGGTTTTTTATAAAATCTTTCACTTTGCATCGCCTTTTTATTTATGAACAAGTAATAAGTCGGCCACAACAAAAATGATTTTCCGAAAGGTATTGTTGTTTTAAGTGAATTATTTTTGCTCTTTTCACAATGCTTAAAAAAATTAATTCAAAGAAAAAAATCTATTTTACACGAAAGGCAGAAATCAATATTAAATTGTTCAAACAACTTTTTTGTTGACTTTAATTAATTATTACCTCACTAAGTGAAAAAAGGACAGAAAAGTAAACATAGCCGAAAAACCGTAACTATCAGGCGCAATTGATATAGATGAAGATAGTCACAAACAATAATAATTTGTTTGAACAATTATTTTTGCTCAATATAATTAATTATTAAGTCACGCCTAATGAAAAATAAACAAACAGTTGAAAATTTCAGAAAAAACCGCAACATTCTACCAATTGAGCAAAGAGAATATTATCAACAATGATAATAAATTGTTTAAACAATTATTTTGTTGACTTGAATTCACTATTAATTCACTCCAAATGGAAATTAAACAAAAAGCCAGAAATTTGAAAAAAAAACCGCATCTTTCTAGCATTATTCAATTATAATATTATTAATAAGTATAATAAATTGTTTAAACAATTATTTTGTTAAATTGAATTCATTATTACTTCACTCCGAATGAAAAGTGGACAAAAAATCAGAAATTGAAACAAAAAAACGCATTTTTTCAGCATTATTCAAATATAATAATATTAATAATTAAAATAAATTGTTTAAACAATTATTTTGTTAACTTGAATTCATTATTACTTCACTCCAAATGAGGCTTCCGTTTTCGGTACCGATCGTGAGAGAACTCTTTTGTGTCAAGTGTTGCGTTTTTTGGCTTTGGTGAAGGGAATCAGCGTGTGTGGGTGCAGAAAGGGCAGTGAGTGCGAAGAGCAGGTGTAAAGGAAGAAGGGTGAGTGAAGGCAAGTGTGCAAAGGGTGGAAATAAGTTGTGAGAAAGGAAAGTTGAAACGTGCAAATTTTGTTTTGAGGTTAGGTGTAGAAAATAGTTGTCGGGAAGGGGGGCAAGAGGTAGGCAGGTGAAGAGAGGGTAGCGTCGTGGAACAGTGGGTAAGGTTGGATACTGGGATGCCGACGGTAAGAAGCCCGCAAACGGGCGCCAGAGGGCAGGGAGAGGAAGAAGCAA
>CAKNXH010053596.1:33498-44820 GCA_932178445.1 Andricus quercusramuli | reverse complement strand
AAGGTATCACGGAACAAATAGGAAGAATTCTCAACAAACAAAACATCTAAACTATGTTTAAACCACCTGCAAAAATAGGACAACCTTTAAACAACCCTAAAGATAAAAAGGAACCTTTCAGTGATCCGGGAGTATATCAAATCCCTTGTTCTTGTGGTAAAGTCTATATTGGAGAAACCGGGAGGGCGGTAAGTCAACGTGTAAAAGAAAATGAGAGTAAAGTTAGGCTAAAACATTTCACACAATCAGCAGTAGCTGAGCATCATATCGAAACAGGACATAGTATTTTATTTGACAAAACAACCGTCATCGCCAAAACGTACAATGAATTTCCAAGAAAACATAGAGAAGCAATCGAAATCTTGAAACACCCTAATAACATCCATAGGGACAATGGATTTAATACCAATCCGATTTGGCTTTCCGTCCTCCCGGGTTTTTTAAAAAAGACTTGATTGGCCAATCAAGTTCAAGCAGTCCCCACCATGGGGCACTCTGGCGAATCACAGGCATCGTAGAGAATACATATATAAGAACAACATAACCTGAAACTTCAGCTTCAGGTCAGCCCTGAAGAAGTGAACTGCAATGTTCACGAAACGTCGGCAACATTCATGGTTTCGCACACGATTGAAACCCGAAAAATCTTTAAATTCTAAATTTTAAAATTTAAATTTATTATTATGAATCATCGTGAAAGTATCAAATCTATTATTAACAGCTAAATTTTTAAATAAAACTATGAATTGTCAACGAAAAAAACTTAATTTTTAATACACCAATTCATGCACGGCCTGAAATATGCACGTGATTTTAGGGTTTTTTAATGAATACACTGTAATGAAAAAATATGAATAAAGTAGAATTTATCAGCTCATTATATTCCATTTGAAAATTTCCTTTCAATATTTATTGGTGTAGTCCTATTCACATACATTCTTCGAAAAAAATGTACAATCGCCCCCTCCGCAAAATTTACTGGATCCTCCCATGATAATAATAATAGGTCTTATTCGAGAAGCAGAAAATGTTTATTTATGTTCTTTACCTCATTTTAAGCAGGACATTTCAGACTTTAATCCAGCAAAGTTACAATTTTTCCATTCACTTCAAGAGCGTGGAAATTGAGAATAGGAAATTGGTCAGAAACGGAAACTAGGTCGGTCTTTTCACAAAACTTGAAAAAATAAAGTGTTTTGTAGGTACCGATTTATGGATTCCAATGGAAAAAAATGTCTATTGATTTCCTGTTTAAAATAAAATATTGGAGATCAGAAACAAATTAGATCCATTAAGCACGAAGGAAAAGATAACGTCGCTAAGAAGTATAACTTAACTCCTTTATTGGCCTCGCATCTCATGTTTTATTTCACAGTCTAAAATTGGACACTTTATTTTTGAAAGAAAATTTTGAAAAATCAGAAATACACAAATCATTTCAGGAAGTTGGAGAGACAATAAAATTATTAAAATGTATGTATCATCAGTGATTTTGCTAAGTGAGATGTTGCTCTTGCAACTGCTTTCAATTAATTCCTCACAATGAGCGATGAAGAAAAGAAAAGAATTTTTCAAAACTCCAGTCCTGACCTGAAGTGTGGCTGAATTGAGGCAAAAAAATGTGATTAGAAAAAGATATCCAGTTCCAGGGTATAAAAAGCGGAATTTAACAATCCTAAAGTAAGAGGAATCTAAATAAAAACTAACTTGCGAGATGTTGTGTTCATCAAATGGAAGAAAATGAGTTTAATAAAAAAAAATAACTAATTTCGTGTAAATCATTGAAGAAGTCGAATAAAAAAATACGAAATTTCTACCTACAAGGATGAATTTCAAAACCAAACACACGAATTTTCAACCAAGAAGATTAATTTGCTACCAAACAACATGCATTTTCAATAAAATAGAATTCTTAACTAAAAATGACAAATTTTCATCCAAAAATTGAAAACTTGAATAAAAAAAAAATTACAAAAAATAGTCACGTTTTCAACTGAAGACACAATTTTTCAACAAGTAATGATTTTTTAATCAAGAAAAAATAGTGAATCCGAATTGTTGAATTTTCAAGCTGAAGGACGAATTTTCGCTAAAACTGTCGAATTTTCAAGCCGAAAATATGAATTTCAATAAAAAAGTTAATTTAGAACTAAACATTTGCATGTTTAACTACAAACAAGAGGAAATTTTAAACCACCAATATTAGTTTCCTATCAAAGAAACTAATCTGTAACTTACAAGGATTAATTTTCAACAAAAATTAAAAAATTAAATTTCCGGTTAAAAAACTTTGTCAAAAAACTATTTCTGTATCTCGGCCTGGGATTGCTGATTCAGATATTGCAAAATGAAATACAAATTTTATTTTTCATGATTACTCTAATATTTGTGCCTTATTTGGCACCAATTTTAATTCACAGCTACCCTGAAGAATATATCATTGCAATAAATTTATAGATATTATTAAAATTCATAATATGCATTATTAAACATTTTGTTGCAACTTCTGACGTTTTTCCATAGATTTGATTTGTTTATTTTCAATATTATTTTTCACGATTCAAACTAAAAATACGCATCTTAGCGTCAGGTGGTTCCAAGCAAATTTTTAGATATAATTTAGGCGAAAAATGTTGCTAGATAAAATGTTACTGTAGCTTGCGTCCTTTTTCCAAAAAGTTAATTTTTTTATTCTCAATATATTTTTATAACAAGAACTTATAACAAATTTGTAGATATTTTTCGGTTTTAATTCTTTTCGTACCTTGTGTACTTTTATATTATTATATTCGTTCCTACACATTCTATCAAAAAATTATTAATAACAAATTTGTTGATTCACTTTTCTCGTATCCTGCATAGTTTGACCAGTAAAATAAAATTTTTGATTTTTCATTATTTTTTGTGTGGGCAAAATTTTAATTTTCGATTTTTTAACCAAACTTAGAAAGTTGTTGCGATAATCGTGTAGGGTGTTGAAAATGCAACATTTTTCTCTCTTCGACATTTTTTCATATCGTGCGTCGTTTGGCTTGAAATGTTCATTTTTGTTTGTTTTTTTGGAATTTTGTAAATGCCGTAACTCCAGTAATTTTTGTTATCAAATAGAGACATAAAGGTAAATTTTTCGTATTTTTTAGTACTACTAATAACCGTACATAGAATTTACAAATATTGAAAAAGGTGGTCTCAGAAATTGTTTAAATGCGCTCACTTTTTTCATTGTTATCCTTAATGGCTGGCTTACTAACTTGACGTTCATTTTAGGATACTTGGAGAGTAAGCCAAAGCCGAATCCAATCTGTCAATTTTTTCAAAATGCGTGCTCACTGACATTTAACAAAAACTGGGGGAGTGGTCAAATTTTACACCAATCTAATACCTTTTCTGATGATAAAGTAAAAAGGAACGAAGTTTCAACAAAATCTTCAAATTTTTAACCAAAGAGTTGGATTTTTCAACAGAAAAATATGAAATTTCTACCTACGAGGATGAATACTAATACTAAACACGCGCATTTTCAACGAAGAAGATTAATTTTCTACCAAAAAAGATGAATTTTTAACAAAACACGTGAATTTTCAAACAATTTGTTGAACTTTCAACTAAAACGGACAAATATTTAAACAAGGGTGAAAAAGATAAATTTTCAGTAAAAAAATCAATTGGAACAAAAAATACGAATCTTCTACGAATAAAGATTTTTCAGTCAAGAAAAAGGAGTTCATCCGAATTGTTTAAGTTTCAAACGAAAATAAGGGTTTTCTCCAAAAACAGTTAAGTTTTCAACAAAAAAGTTCATTTTTGCCCAAAAAGTTTCATTTTAATGAAAACAGAAGAAATTTTTAATTCATTAAGATTATTTTTCTACTACCGAAGATGAATTTGTAACAAACAGATAAATTTTCAACAAAAAATGGAAAATTTGCATTTTCAGTTGAAGACTTAATTTAAAGCAGAAAAAAAAAGAATTTTCAACGGAATAGGTAAATTTCCAGTCTAAAATGCTTTTCAGTAAAGTGGTTCAACTTTTCCTCCAGTATTTGAATTTCCAATTTGAAAAAATCAATTGTCAACCAAAATGGAGTGGATACATTTTCAGTTAAAAAATTAGCTTTTATCCAACAGAAAGAGGGGTTTCGACAGATTAGTTGAACTTTCAGCGAAACAGTTGCATTTTCATTTAAAAAAAAATGTTTTTTTAAAAAAAAAATTTGTAAATTTGTAAGCACATTATGAAATTTGTAACTAAAAATATAATTTCCAGGAGAAAGCATGTGAAAAAAATAAATGAAAATAGCCGTTTCGGGGTACCCTTAATCGCTTCACACTATCTCGGGACTCTCCAAAACGTTCTTCTTCTCTTTCTTTTTGTTGTGGCTTCTGATAGCACCGAACAGTAAACGTCGCAACTCCACTGACCTAGCAAGCACCTCTCTCTCGCCCCCTTGGACCTCCTTGTACGACTAATAGCGTGAACCATTATAGCGGGACTCTAGTGTAAATGATAATATTTTCAAGAAATGTCGTTCCTGATGGCAAGGCTTTGGAGATGAAAATACGGCAAATAATATTATTGAAGAGCTTTTTGCAACTTTCCATTCAAAATTACACGGTATCTATGAGTGACTTGCAATTTCCGAGACAGAGGAGAACAACGTGGGTGTATGCCTCGCAACTTCAAAGAACGCAGTGGCTCTCATGTTTGTATTTTCTTCGCATTCAACGCAACGTCTCAAAACGATGATCGTGTTGCCACAACACGATGCCATCGTTTTCCCGTAACACTCACAGGAGTGTTCTCCCAAAACTTGCATCGTGTTACGGCAAAACGAAATCTCTCAACACGACGCATCGTGTTGGGAGAAGCGGATTTTTTTCTCAGTGAAGAAATATCGAATCAGATGAGAGCAAATCTTCTTTACGCACCGTTCTCACCACAAGAGGTAGTTAAAATTATGAATCTCTGAAAAGAAAGAACAGATTTTGTACTTGGTTCAATACATTACGCTGCTAACCTTCTAGATCCGCAATTTAGGAAATTGTTTTAACCGAAAAACAGCGTATTGAAGGACATTCCTATATTAGCAAAGGTATAAAAAGTCTCAAGTCAATAAACTTTGACGAGGTTTAAAAACAGCTTTATTTATACTTAATCCATAAGGGATTTTGGGAAAATGAATATATCTGGGCCGCAGATGAAGAATTGGAGGAAACATACTAACAGCTGAACGAGCTGGTAAAGTTGTTTATATATAGAAAAAATGTGCCCATTATCTGGAAAATAAGCAACAACATGCAGACTTTAACATTGATTGAGGAATTTAAGAATGGTATACCGGTGGAAGAGGAATACTATTTTCCATCTGTGCATTATCGATTAATCTCGTAGATTATTCTTCATTTAACAATAATAAATTATTGAACTTAAACATTACTTTTTTCTCTACTTCCTTTCACCTTTATTATTTATTAGTATAATAATATCTTTATAGAAAAAATTTAGTTGCTGTATATTATTAACTATGCATATTTTTCCTATATATGCATAACGAATATCACTTCAAATATACACAGAATTCAACTATTGCATATGTATTTCTTTTAAAAATTGATGCATTAAAAACTTTTCCACAATTGTACATTTAATTTTCTTATTGAAACCCAATTTATTACATTAAAATTAATTTAGTGCAGCACCGATTCAAACTTTTCCGCCGACTTACACACTTTTGCAGGTTAGGATTCACAAAATACAACTTATTCATGTATATTTGTCTTATTTTCCAAATTTGCGACCTGAAAACCATATATAACTCACGTGTGCAATATTTCAGTAATAATTTGTTGATAAAAAGCTTTCTAATATCGATATATAAGATGATTTCAACGATAACACCGATTACTGTAAAATTTCATGAAATCGGTCAGATAACAGAGTCGGTCGGCGTCAACTTCGGTCACTCCCCATCCCTAGCCGTGTACATTAGGTAGGCCCACGTGCACCCTGCCGGTGTACCGATTTGATGACTTTTCAGAATATGTACTTTCTTCTAGTTTCAGTATTTCTTATTACTTACCTATCTACTACTTAAAATAATAATTATAGGTGTCCTAATTTTAAATATGGCCTATGCATATATGTAGCATATGGGAAAAATCCTCGTGAATGTTGTCTATTAATGATCAAATTGAAACTATTTGCTTAAATCCCTGGCGAAATATTTTTTACAAATAAGTACGAAAAACTACAATAACTATTATAGGAAATTATCAATGAATACAATAAAAACGCAGCAAATTAGAACTTTTGTCTACTATTGTGACGAATTTTTTTGTTTTGTTGTATGTTTTCTGTGAATATTGTTGTATTTTATTGTATAGTTTTAATATTTTTCAAGAAAATTTATCAATTTTTCATCAAAAAAATTTCTTCTTTTTCGACCTAATGGGATGATGAAAATTTTTTAAATAATGATAAGATAATTTTACGTTAAACTGTGCAAGTCACTGCTATTACAAAAAATCTATTACGTTCAAACTATAGAATATTACGATACAAAAATTTCTAAAAAATTGTAAAAAAGATTAAATTTCAGAGAGATTCAAGGATAAATGTTTGTATTAAAAAAAATATCTGAGAAATTTTGAATAGGAATAAAAAATCTATAGAATTACGCTTTTCAAGTGTCGAAAATTGTTATGGAGTCTACCAGTAACTAAAATTGAAAATGCCCAACCATTTTTGAAGATATCGAAAAGATTTTATACTTTTATTCACCCTTTTTTCAATTTTTCTTCAGCAGGGTTGGTTTAATGAAAACATGAATACAACGAAAAAAAATATTTTTCAAGGACAAACAACTTCCATTCTAACAGGTTTCCAATAGAACAAATAATTTTAAGCAAATCAAGTTTTTTTCTCGAGTTTTCAAGACAATGTTGGCAAATTTCCTCCGAAGATTTTTTTTATCGACAAACAAGATGTCTCTAGTTCCTGACTAGTAATAATCAAGACTTATTTTAGAATCAAAATTTTCAATTTTAGAAAGCTTATCAACTGTAGCAAGTATAAACTATGAATTCTCAATGAGCAATTTAACAGCAACTTCTGAAATGTACACGAAAATGTGTAAGTTCAGTTTAAATTTGTGGCAAAAAAACTATCAATATTTTGAAACACAATACTGATTCATTATAAAATTACATGAATTTATAGTGAAAGAAACTACTTAGAATTTCCCTGACTGGTATAATGACAATTGTAAAGAACACAGATTTTTTTTTTACTTCGGAAGTTGCTAACATTAAGAACACTACATCCGGTGTTTCTGGTCGTTCTGTGGTTAATTAACACCGCCTAACTGTTTATTATGTCCAGCGGTCATCACGGGGAAAAATGTGCATACCAAGTTACCTAAAAATATTATACCAATTTGAGCTTCTCAAAAGAATGAGTTCATTGCGAAGACAGATGCTTGTTTGCATAAAGAAGACCGGGCTGAATCTTTTAGTTATTGCGTCAAATATGGTTATAGAATTTTAAGAAATATAATTTTTCTTTCAAAAATAAATTTTGTTTATTTCGGCGTCACAGCCATATTTGAATAATACTGATATCTGGGTATGAAATTCTTATTTTGTTTCGTCACCTGACCCTGTGCGGTCAGGCAGTCACTTGCGAACCTTCGTTGGCACCGCGTAGCTCGCTTACACTTCTTTTATTAATCAAAGTCTGAATCTCACATTGTGCATTTCCTTGTACATTATATGAAGAATAGTTCCTGGTTATAATATTATAGGATATTAAATGCAATTTTAAGAATATTAATATTAAAATAAAACTTAAAGAACTCTAATTTATTTATTTATCTGAATATAACAATTAAATTAAGATTAAAACGTATTTTCCATAAGAAAAAAAGGCGTTAGCCATAGAATATGAATAAAATATTACTTTTCAAATATCACTCCCATAATTTTGTTTTATAGGGCACCAAAAAAACCCATTAATGAAAAAATGGATTTTGTGAGTTTTTGACGCTAATTATGATTTTTTTGCTTTTTTTTTTTATTATGAAAATTGTTTCTAATACATAAAATACTAGGTTATACTGGTAATTAGATATATGGCCAACGGCCGTACCACGCTGAAAAAACCAGTTCTCGTTAGATCACTGAAGTTAAGCAGTGTTGGGCGCGGTTAGTACTTCGATGGGTGACCGTTCGGGAATGCTACTAACTGTGTGCTGTTGGCGTGTCGTGGGTGTGGTGAGCCCACACTTGTAGTTATTTACTACAAGAAACTATCCACCTAGAAACACTACCCGAATCGGGTAGTGTCACGCCTACCCCGAAAGGGAAATGGCTTAATGGCATACATACATACATACATACAATGCCGTCGGAAATTGTGCGCACGGCTCTTTCGAGCGCCATTAAAAATCACTGCTGACTTCGAACCACGATATCTCGGGTACCCATGAAGATTTTTTAAGTTTTCTTGGCTTAAATTAAAGATAGGATTTCATGCTCGACGTAGTATAATTTCCAGGGATTTGAAGAAATTTCCCTAGATCATGCTAAAAGTTGAAGTTGAGGTAGAAAATTTGAGCAAAAATCTTGAATTTTGTTTTTGAGGGTGTATTCTAGTTGGTCACTTTGGAAAAATCGAATTTTTTTTAACTTTTTTGGAATTTATATGTACCTAAGAATATTGTTTTCAATTTTTATGAAGATCCGAGCAGTATAAGTATTTTTTTAACCCAAACGTTATCACCTGACCGCGCGACTTCGTGCGAGCAGTATCGAAACGTTAGCATTATGGCTAAAGGGTGTATAGTGTAGTTGGTCACTTTCGAAAAATCGATTTTTTGTTATTATACATTTTTCGAATGTATATATATCTAAGAATATTATATTATATTATACGGTGCAGGCATCGCAGATTGAATTTTGGTAAGATTTTTTAATGATTTTTTGTTAAAAAAAAACTTTAAACGCGTTTTTCTCAAAACAACGTTTTTTCGGACTAGCTCCACGATTTCTCCAGAACCAGTGGACCGATCCTTCTGAAATTTTAACCACATATTCTACACATAAGAAATCACAGAGTGAACTACAATCATGTTAAAATTTTGATTTTTACTATATTTTTTAGACAAAAAACAGCGAAAAAAACAACTAATTTCAATTTTTTTGGTTTTTTCTACATAAAATTAACAAAATTAATTGAAAATTTATGTCCGTAGTTCATTTTGTAGCCACTGTCATACCGAATCCAAAAAGCTTTGGTTTTTTTGTTTGAGATAAGCCGTTTCTGAGATATCATGGAGAAGGCAACTTGCTACCCAGTTATTGCGTTGCGTTCAAATACGGATTTCGTATGTAAAAGTTGAAAAAAATGAACAAAAAGAAATTTTTTTTTTGTATTTTGAGACTTTATTTATCACACCTAATAATTTTTATATCCATATCTTCCATAGCATGATCACAAAAAATTCCCGAAAATAGCCTATTTTTTTAGCCCTCGAACTAGAATACACCCTTAAACTTCTCACGTGCTGTATTATTTTTAGAAGGTCAACAAAATATTTGGTGGGTATCATTTGATGTGGAATTTCATAAGCTTTCTAACTGTTTTTTTTAGAAATGCCCTATAGTATACATAGTGTACATACATTGTTTAAATAATTTATTATTGTTTGTAGCAATTGTTTCTTAGAATAGAGTTAGAAAGTCACGGTTTTTTCAAAATGTTTCCACTTTTTGTCCAATTTTCAATTAGAATGAGATAATACTGAATTAACGTTAGCAAACATAATTTTCTAAACAATATATTATTATTGTTAATAATATTTTTTTAGGATAATGCTAGAAAATTGTTTTTTTTTCAAAAAATTTATAGAAAAGATAGTTATAAACAATAATCAATTATTTAAATAAGCATGTTTGTTAACTTGCATTAATTATTACCGCACTAAGTGAAAAGTGGGCAAAAAGTTTAAGAGTTCAGAAAAAAACGTAACTATCTAGCATTAATAAAGCAGAAGATAGTCATAAACAATGATAATTTGTTTAAATAATTATTTTTGCTAAATTGAATTAACTAATAACTTACTCCAAGTGAACAGTAGACAAATAATTGAAAATTTCAGAAAAACCGCACTTTTAGGGCATTATTCAAATTCAACATTATTAACAATAATATTAAATTGTTTAAACAATTAATTTTGTTAACTTCAATCAATTGCTTACCCAAATCTAATTGGAAATTGGACAAAAAGTGGAAATTTTTTGATAAAACTTCTATTTTCCAGCATTATTCTAAAAGAATATTATTAACAATGATAATAAATTGTTTAATTGTTTCTAACTATATTCTACGAGAAAATTGCTAAAAACAATAATAAATTGTTCAAACAATTTATGTAAACATCGAATTATCAGTATGAAGTAGCAAAACCCATTTTTTCACTTATGGGGTTTTTTGGAACCTTATAAAACATACTTACGGGGCTGATATTTAAAAAGTAATATTTTACTCATATTCTATGGCTAATTGTGAAGAAAACCGTTGAGTGTGTACTTGATTCAGTTAATATTGACGATTCTGAGTAAAATTTACAAATACTGCATGCGGCTTGCGCCACCTCTAAATATTTTTTTACAACACTATCATGAAAATGGCGTGTTTTCGTACTTATGATCTATGTGTAATGTGGCGCATTTCGAACGATTCGAATAAAGAACGTACGAAATGAGGAATGCTTACGAAAAGGCCTCTTTTCGTAAGCATTCCACATTTTCACAATAAGTGAAAGGAAGATAGTTAGATAAAGATGGAAATAGGTCGATGTTTTCAGCGACAACTGTAGCGCGGTCGTCTCGCGACTTACCGTGCAGAAATAGAAGGCGTACACTGAAAGACTTCACTTTCGTCCGAATCTGACATTTTTTCTATTTTCGATAAAATCACATTGATTTAACTATTGAAGAAAACCGAACAAACGCGTGACAGCATTCAGAAATAAGGTTATAAACGCCGGTAGCCTCTCCGCCGCTGAGTGCGCTATAGTTGCTCAAGTCAAAGTTGCGGGAAAATTTAAATTAGTTCAAAATGTTATATTCTTCAAAGTGTTCTCTTTAAAATAATGTTGCTAAAATAAACAGGTATACATTTATCTTGATTCTAAATTCCTTCTTTTTATATGAAAAAATTTGTTAGTTAAACTTATTTAATTTAATTTCATCGTAATCTTATCATAATTTTAATTTATGATTTGGTTTGTTTTTCAATCGGGGGGCTTCGCCCCCCGAACC
>CAKNXH010053596.1:16405-33398 GCA_932178445.1 Andricus quercusramuli | reverse complement strand
TACCCCCCCCCCCGCAACTTCGATCAGGTAGCGTTTTTTTTCACGATTTTCATGATCTTGTTGTAAAAAGTTTCATGCATGTCTCGTGGTAGGTCCTTTTCTTGACTCGTGCAGTGTTTTGAGACTGGTCTTCGGTTCGGGCACCTTCGGTGCCCTCACCTACGACTCGTCCTAAAAACACTGCACTTGTCACGAAAAGGCCATCGCCTACCACTTGTAATGCAATATACTATTTTTTCACACAAAAAAATAGATTTATTTATGTATGGATTCAAACAAATTTTCGGGCGATATGCATGAAAATTCGAGAAAAAAAAATTTGGATCACCCTATTCTACATAAATTATATATTCGTTATATATCATTTTTACATACAATTGTCGGAAGAGATCTATCTTCACGGACACTAGCAAAATTATCTGCAGGATACAAATTTCGAAAATTATCTATTCAATTAATTTATAACACCCTCCCCCTTAACTCTTCTTATATTTATTAGCTAATTACGCTTTCTTATATTTTACAGTTTTTCCTTTTTGTGGGGCCCAGTGAATTACCTGAAATCGCTTTTCACAGCAGAAAGGAGATATTTCACCGTATCCTACTTCGCCACACTATTCGGAACGCTTTATTTTTCTCTTAATTTGCAATCAACGCCTTTAACTGTCCTTTGCGCTGTATTGCAGTTGGTCGCCATGCTATCTTTTGCAATTAGTCACATTCCTGGAGGTGCTTCCGGGCTTATGTTTTTCACTAGAATGTTCAAGTCGTCCGTCAGTTCGACTTTATCCGTGTAATTAAATAATAGCCTTGCGTTTAGTTTTTATTGTCAGTGGCCGTTGCGATGTTTCTGAATATATTTAATTCCAGAAAGTTGATGAACTCAATAAGTTCCAGTCACCGAAGATTTAGTTAAGTTGACATTAAAAATTGTTCGCAATATTCAAAATAGCAAAGTGTTTCGCATAGTTATCCTTTTCATTATCCAACAATAGAAATTAACTGTATATATAAGCATAGTTGATTAGCGTAGTAGGAATGTTTAATAAGTTAAAGCTTCACTACTTTTGAACGAAATGGTGTATGTCTATATGAAAAGGGCCCAGATCTTTTATCGTAGTTTCGGAGATATTTTCGTTTTTCTGAACATGGGTAAAAAATATTAATTTTGTGTTTTCTATGGGAAATCACAACTTATATCCACCTTTAGATACTTTTTTCTCGAAGAACGGATTTTCGAAGTTCCAAATTCAAAAGTGCCCTGTTGCCTCGTTTTTCAACCTATATGCTCCTGTGCGTAATTTAATACCGGAAACTGGACCCTTTTTCATAAATGTACACAATATATATTTATCACAATGTTTTCTTATTATATAAACTTTAAAGAATTTTCAAAACTTGAATCCGAAATGTGGAGTCAGTAGAACAACGCAGACTTTACAAAATGTAACATAAGACTTGTTTATAGGGCATTTTTCTAAAATATAAGGAATATCTTTTCTCTTATAATAATGTATTGTATGCAGACTTCTTTTTACAGCAAAAAGTTACATCGATTGAATGTCGCAAAAGAAACAGTGACTAAGGCAACGGAAATATTTTTAAGTATCTAATAGTAGAAAAAAACAATACAGTGATCTTCGTGACTAAAGCCATGTATGTTATAACGTGCAATTTACCATTTTAAAAATTCTTATGTGAAGGGAAATAAATAATACGGTTATTGGGAATGGTGGTCGACCATTTCGCAATCTGGTTACAAAAATTTGAACTAGCACGTGTATGTAGAATTTTACAGATGCATTTTTATTTTTGCATAAAAGTTGTTCTACGATTGTTTTGCGGAGTGTAAAACAAATATTGAAAAGTAAAAATAAATGTTTATTAAAAAGATAAGATCAAAATTCCATCTGAAACACTTTGTTTTCGCTAAAGCCTTCTTTTAATTATGCAATGATTGCTTTAAATTTGACAAAATAATCGTAAAAACACTTTTATGCACAAATTAAAATGCATCTTTAAAATTCCATCTACTCTTTCTAGATGTGATTTTTGGTACCAGTTGGCGTATTGCAGTGTAACCATTCCCAATTGGTGTTTCTATTTCTTCTTAGATTTTGGAGCTTTAGTAGCTTTTATTCTACTACTATTTCCTTGCATTCGTTTAACTTTGAGAGGAATATAACTGAAAATTGTTGTTGCACATCTCTTAATATCCTTCTCGTCGTTACTCAATTCTGCCTTTTCTAAAATGTGATTATTACTATTTTTCATCATTTCTTCACTAGGACTTGTATCAAGAAAACCAAAAATCTCGCCATTCGCGCGTATTTTTTCAATTTTCGTGTCTAAAATCACGTCGCTTGAAGAATTAAGACTAGAATTTTCTACCAAAGGTATAAAGTCATTCCAGTCTCTTGAAGAAGGCGAGGAAATAATAGTCGAATTTGATCCTTTAGGTACAAAAATTCGTTCTCTAGTTAACGAACGGTATAAATAAAAGATTGAAGATGACGTAAAAGTTGGAACTGTTTGTATTTTGAAATTGTGACGATTTAAACTTGAAACAGGACTTCTTTCTGTAGTCTCGTCATCTTTCGAAACCTTTTTTGGAAACGATTGAACCAGTAGGTTTTGTCTTATGAAACTGGCAGACAATTCTGATATTTTCTGGTATAAAGCATGAAAGTGGTGATCCGTTGAATTCTTGACATCGTTCTAGAAAGAAAATTAGAATTGTTTATATATTTTCATCTATTTTGAGTTTCAAACAGAAATCGAAGTCACTTTAGGGCATGCCACAAGAAATTTACAAACTATTACATGATATACTACATATTCTATTCTATTCTATTAGGAAGATACTTTCAGTTCTTCAATTTTAAACTTTATTAATATACTTAATTATAACTTTAAAACTCATACTCTTCAGTTGCCTTCAAATTCTTGCAAAATGTTCGTCTACCCAACAATGCTTAATCGACAAATATATGGACCAGAATTACTACCCCTCTGCAATATACCCCAACGCTGGGGCCTGGAGATAAGGGGCCTCATGTTAAGGTATTCCTAGAACTGCGGGCCTCCTGTGGGGCCTCGGAATGTGACGATGTGCGGAGCAAGGGTAGCGGTGCTCAATAACCGTTTACCAAACAGCAGCAGCGTAGGGACAAAGGGGCAGTGCGTAGGTACTCACGCGCGTACATTGCGTAATATTAGGAAATGGTTCATACGCCACTGACTATTTACGTTCGGATGGCTCCGAGATACGCTCTAAGTAATGCCCGAATACGATCTTATCTCTAGCCCCAGTGTACCTAAAAAAATCGAAAAAAAAACTATTCAACAATTTTTACCAGTGCGTCTAAGAAAGTTAAAGAGGGGGAGGGAGTGAGAGGAAGAGATTGATTGATGTGTTTATTTGTCCTGGGGTTAACCCATAAGGAAAGGTAATGTACACATTATTATACAAAACTTGCTTTTACACTTACATACAACTTGGAAGTTCAAGACAAAAATAGATACAGGATGTCCCAGATTCAAGAGTCCGGACTTCTACAGGGTGTCCCAGGCTCAAGTGTCCAGACTTATATAGCCGTATAAAAATAAACAAATAAACAAATCGAAAATTCCTTTTTCAAAAAATCAGTTGAAGTTTTAGCTTTTGAGTTATTAAATATGTAAGCTGGACCAATCAGGAGCGCGGTATAAACAGACGTGCGTACGTGAGCGGGAGTCCAACGCAGTGTTATTGAAGCGAGCACCGAGGTGGGGTTAGCGACGGGAGAACAGCGGTCACTAAACTTTAAAGAATCCCTTGGGTTAGGAGGTGGAGTATTTGGGATAAAACCTAGTGCGGGAATAACACTCGCACCGGGCAAATTCGTATGCTTCGTCTAAACGGGTCATTTAAAAGTGTATCTTGAAAGAACAAGCGAGGTATTGGGAGATGGCTAAAGGTATGGTACACTATAAAAAGTTGATCAAAGAACCATGTTGAGGTTGAAATGTGCACGAGCTAGATTCCAAGTTACACTACAGTAGGTTACATTAAATAACCCCAGTGCAATGTCATCCTCACACTTTCAATTTAGTAGTGAACGACTCTGTTAAACAGTCTGTTGATATATTCGACTTTTTCTCAGTTATACGATGAACCTCACTACAGACCTCTTTCATTATTTAATTCAAACTTCGATAAATCCGTTTATTATTCATGGAAAATAAAAATTAGTTATTGGAAATTATTAAAATTATTGTAAATGGGCAGTCGAGCACGATGACGCGGTTAGATATAAAACCATTATGCGGGACATCGAGTGTAGCCGATTCGAAATTCAATGATTGTTCATTTTTCTCTGTAAGACCTTATATATACAAGTGTGAGGTCAGCCTGTGGGCTGAGACTGAAGCTCATTAATGGAATTTAAAGTGGGAGAGGTTACATTAGATCTGAGGGAAGATCTGGGCTTGGGGATTCATTGCTCGGGCTAGGAATGGTACTATGCACCAATTAACCATAGTCTCGCCACGCACAGGTACAAAAAGTCAACAAATCAGATTCTCCATATTTTCCATGGAGGCCCATGCCTCAATTTTCCCATATAACTTCCATGAAGTTGATGATCCTGTATTCGGGGCAAGCGGATTTGAATGCTTTATAACACCCAAGTGGCGAGACCATAGTTTGTTGGATCATAGGTTGGAGTGAAGTCGAAGCCAGGGGGGCTATGGTTTTACAAGCGTCTGAAGCTGCGATTCCCAAACTACTGCCGACAGCCACGTTCCCAACCGCGGTCAGGGGATACCATCCCGGCCCGACAGTCATCGCAGGAGGATGCCACCCCGGGCCCGACAGCTCGGCAGGCTCCCCGCTGTCAGCGGACGGCTACATTCGTGCACCTGCTACTAGTGACCCTTTCATTGTTATGAGATTAAGGCCTGTTACAATGACTAAAATTATAGAGGCATGGCTCAATTAAATTTTGATTAGCTGAATCAATTACCTGATATAATTTTAAGAAAGTGAAAAAAAGCAATGATGAAAATCGGTTAATATTTCCAGTAATAGAAGAAATCTTTAAGTACATGCAAAATTTTGAAAACTCAACTGGGATTGAAGATATTAATCGAATTTTTACTATCTTTTTTAATCTTCTCGTCATTATCTAATCAGGTTAATGCAGCCTAACAAAATTCAATTTATTAAAATTTCACCAAATTTTAATTCTTTCATAAATTTCCTTTTTTATTAATTCAATTTAAAATATTTTTCCAATTCATAACAGCTCTTAATAAATATGTAATAATACAATTTATTACTAAAACAAATAAACTGCATAAGAATTTAATGTAGTGAGTTCATTTGTAATAAATTTACAGCAATGCAATATTGCCCACCTTGACTGGGTTTTTGCCATTTTTGGTTTTTATTTTCTCCTTGCTTTTCCCCTCGGCAGATTTAATTTATTTGTACAAGAAGTCATCGTTGAAAATAGCTAACCTGTGGCTAATCATTGTAGCAGTTTGAATTTGTAACCAAAAATATGACAGTTTTCTTCTGTGACGGCATTCGAGATTTGTGAATTAGCAACTTCACGTTAAATAAATTTTGTTAACTTCCTTTGAGAAAGTTGATTCCTCGCCTTTATTATTATTTAAATTTTAACTTTCAATATTTTTTTAACGTGTCCTAGCTTGCTGCTCCAAATAATCTATATAAATATAACCGTAACGTTCTAAATAACAAAATCGAGGGACAATCGTGTGGAAATGTCGTCGTGGGCCTAACCTGGCCCAAGCCTGGTGAACCTAGGTCACGGCCTATTAAACGCTAAATGTTGTCAGGGCATGTCTTGATGGCCAGGCTAGATCAGCGAGCCTGGTCCAAGCTTGACCCTACCTTATTACCGATTCCGCGTCATTTTATTCTTAGAACGTTTTTACATTCTCATCTAGAGAAGGTATTAGATTTGTGTAAAATTTAACCCCCCCGGTTTTTGTCAAATGTCCACGTTTTGAGACCCCCTGAACCAAAAAAACAGGTTTTTACGAATGTCTGTATGTCTGTATGTGTGTATGTGGGTGGGTATGTATGTAGATTTTTAGTCTGTTAGCACGATAACTTTCGAAAGAATTGACAGATTGGATTGGGCTTTGGTATACTCTTCAAGTATCCTAAAATGAAGGTCAAGTTCGTTAGCCAACTATTTTTGATAAAAATTCAAGAAGTGAGACCATTTTCAAAATTTTTGATACCATTTTTTTTTCAAGATTTGAAAATTATATTTTCGGCTGTTCATAGTACTGAGAAATTCGAACAATTTTTTCTCATGACATTTTTCGATGAAATGAAAATTTTCAGAGTTACAGCATTTTCAAAATCCAAAAAAAGAAACGAAAATTAACATTTTCAGCCGAAAAACGCACGATAAGAAAAAAAGTCAAGAGAAGAAAAATGTTTCTTTTTGCACGCCCTGCAAGATTATCATAACGACTTTTTGAATTTTCTTCAAAAATCGAAAATTCACATTTTTATTGCACAAAAAATAATTAAAAATCCAAAAATTCAATTTTACGGCCAAACTATGCAAGATACGACAAATCATGATTGAACAAAATTTGTGCATAAAAAAAAGATCTACACATTTGTTATTGGTCAATTTTTGATAGGATGTGTAGTTTTTGCTTTATTCGTAAAAAAGTTCATTAACAGTGAAAAAATCAGCCCGATAAGTGGGCACATTCTCATCAAAACGTTGCCTATTTCATTTCTTTTTCATCTCGTGTGTATTTTTCCACAATATTTCATTGTTTTTATGTTCTCAATACTATTTCTAACGAGTAAAACAATAAAATAATCATCATTAATGCTCATGATACTTGTAAATATGAATTTTCACATTCTCATCAAGAGAAGGTATTAGATTTGTGTGAAATTTGACCCCCCCGGTTTTTGTCAAATGTCCACGTTTTGAGACCCCCAGAGTCAGAAAAAATGGTTTTTGCGAATATGTCTGTCTGTCTGTAGTCTGACGACACGATAACTTTCGAAGGAATTTTTTTATTCAAATTTCCTTCTGCACCCAGGTTTCTGGTCGGAAAATACAGGTCAAGTTCGTTAGCCAGCCATTTTGGATAAAAATTCAAAAAGTGAGAGCATTTTGAAAATTTCTCAGACCATTTTTTCTCAAAATTTGAAAATTATATGTACGGCCGCTCATAGAAATCGAAAATTCAAACAATTTATTCCAATGACATTTTCCGATAAAATGAACATTTTCAGAGTTACAGCATTTGCAAAATCCAAAATAAGAAACGAAAATTAACCCTACAAGATTATCTTAACGAATTTTTAAATTTTCTCGAAAAATCGAAAATTCACATTTTTATTGCACAAAAAATAATTGAAAATCCAAAAATGCAATTTTACGGCCAAACTATGCAAGATACGACGAATGATGATTGAACAAAGTTTGTGTGTAAAAAAAAGATCTACAAATTTGTTATTGAATACTTTTTGATAGGATGTGCAGTTTTTGTTTTATTCGTAAGAAATTACATTGACAGTGAAAAAATCAGCCCGATAAGTGGGCACATTCTCATCAAAACTTTGCTTATTCCATTTCTTTTTTATCTCGTGTGTTTTTTCACAATATTTCATTATTTTTATGTTTTCAATACTATTTCTAACCATTAAAACAATAAAATAATCATCATTAATGCTCATGGTACTTGAAAATTGGTATTTTTACATTCTCATCTAGAGAAGGTATTAGATTTGTGTAAAATTTGAGACCCCCCCGGTTTTTGTCAAATGTCCATTTTTCAATAACCATTTAAAAATGTATTATATATATGTTCCAAAAACAACTTAGATACTTTTTTCGCCCCTTTTCAAGATAGTTGGAGAAATCTTTCTGATTGTATGATTAATTAGAAAGATACAGAAATGTACGCTGAAGTGAAGGAATTTCCTTCTTCATTTTAGATCAAATACAAAAATGTAGTCATTTTTATCTGAAGAACATAGAACATAACATATAGTCGTTGCGAAGCGCGACGACCAAATCTCGCATCATGAGCGCGCTCAAACTTTTGAGTATCCATTATACGATGAACAGAAACAAGCGTGGAGCGCAAGGTTTACATCATTTTTAAACTAAATATTGAGCGCGAAGCGCGAGTGTCTTGATGAGAATGTGTTCCTTAGGGTCGATAGAACCTTAAGTAAATTAGTTTCTCTTTCTATGTAAAACGTACATAATTAAACCAAAAGCAGGTCATCACGATGAAGCTAACTAAGAGAACGTTAGCCCGCGAAGCGCGAAATAGCGAGCACACGAAGTACGAAAACCCTGAGGAACCGAGCTGAAAGCGTCAGGCAAATGTGTCCGAGCGCGTAGCGTGAGGTGAATATATTATCGAGCGCGAAGCGCGAGATTCAACAGGTGCGCGCTCAAACTTGCGAGCCGCGTGCGAAGCGCGCTATGAGAATGTGCCCGCGAAGCGGGCAGATTTTTTTTTTATTTTATACAAAATTCATCAAATCTGAGACCATTTTTTTCCTTATTTATGAAGAACGAGGTGCATGAAACATGACTTGATAGACTCGACGTCATTGCACTCAATTGTAACAACTCAAACGCAGGAGAAAAAATCAAAAACCGATATAAATGCGTATCACACATCTCGTTCCTCTTGTTTCATTATAAATGTAATGAAATTTTGAGCAAGTTTTCTTCAAGAACGTCACGTTAAAAATACACTGATCGCCGAGTGTCAAGTACGGAAGCATCCTGCTCTCTGAATATGGATTAGTGAAATTTTCACTAGTTGAATTAGTAAATGTATGGTTCACTCACCAAATAATAATATTTTGATGTTTTACATTTGAAATAGTAAATATTTTACTAATAAATTAGTAAAAGTTCTACTAATCTCAATTAGTAAACATGGTTCATTATTATTTAGTAGCTTCGCTTCATTAATTCATTAGTAACTTAGCGCGATCACTAACGAATTAGTGAACTGCAACGATTTTGACCAATCTGAAGTCATATCCTCATATGACATTGCGTGCCACTTGATGCCACGCTATTTGAGGTTCGCATTGCTTCAATCCTTAAAGTACAGTTCAATTTTAAAAATCTTTAATTTAATTTATATTCACAGTTGATCAACCAAAAATGGGTTTTTATCCAAAACCATCAATTTCAAACGCTTCTAATTTCTAATTGCTTAAGTATGTAAAAGTTCATTTAAAAATTCTTCAAATTAAAATGTACGCTTGAAAATTAAAATCTAAAATGGAAAATTTTTAAAGTGAAAGATTTTCGAATTACGCATTCTGAACTGAATGATATCATAATTGTAAAATATAACAATTTATCTAATTATTTAAGAAGGGTTGAAATACAGGTCGGAAAGACTATTTTTAAATTTGTAAAATTCCGGTCCAGCGGCCACTCCGAAATTATCATATTATTGTTCTATTTAACTATGGCCAGTAGAAAAAAAGGAATTCAAGATCAATTTATTTATTTATTATCGCCAACTGCCATACCACACTGAAAAAAACCAGTTCTCGTTAGATCACTGAAGTTAAGCAGTGCTGGGCGCGGTTAGTACTTGGATGGGTGACCATTCGGGAATACTACTGCGTGTTGTTGGCTCGTCGTGGGTGTAGTGAACCCACACTTATAGTTATTTAGTACAAGAAACTATCCACCTAGAAACACTACCCGAATCGGTTAGTGTCTCACGCCTATCCCGAAAGGAAAATAGCTTAATGGTATGCATACATACCTGGCCAAAAACACAACATCATTGAATATCTATGTACTTTTTTGTTTTAAATATTCTGTTTTATTGTCAATAAAACTTACATGAATTTATTACAGGGATTACTAATTGCTTAGTGGAATTTCACTAATTTCACAAGTGGACAATTTCCACCAATCAAATTAGTAGTTTTCTACTAATCGTGAGTGGCCGACTTCTCTTTAATTGAATTAGTGAAATTTCATTATCAATTAGTGAAATTTCACTAATTCAGATTTAGAGAGTGACGTGGAAAATCTAAAAGGACATTTGAGAGTTGTCCAATAAACTGATACTCTGAGAACGGCAATTAGATCCGAACTCAAGCTCCCCCTTTTTTCCTTTGTTATATGTTTGTCTCTAATAAGCCGATTGGAATGTTGTTTGGAAACATTTTTTAGGCCTTCTATGCAATTCTTCTGGCATAAATTGAACTTGTTGAATGTGTTTTTTCATAACAATTGATTTTTGGATTCATAATATGTTTGAGTCTTTTAGTTAAAAAATAATTTTATTGCAGATTGTCTTGTTAATATTATGTCTTTAATTCTTCTCTTCAAACATCTAAAAGGAAAACTTAAACCACTATCCATCACGTTACTCTCCACGCATGTTCAAAATGTCGAAAAGCAGTTTAAACTGATCATAAAAATATGTTTTAATTTAAAACACTAAAAACATGACACTTACCGACACTCGCTTGTAGCGCTGAAAATGGTCTCGACGTTCGGGTCAGTTCGCGCGCTTAGGGGCCATTCACAAAATACATGATACATTTTTCACGAACTTTTAACACCCCCCCCCCCCCTCCCCTGCATGATGTTTTTTCAATTGTTCTCAACATGGAGAATGATACTTTGATAGACCCCCACCCTCCCCTGAACGTATCACGTATTTTGTGAATGACCCCTTGTTCAAAATTATTAAATGGGTAAATCAATTGTTTACAACAAATACTAACTGTAGATTTATTTAAAATAATTATTAGATTGTACTCCTTAAAAATAAATGATCGATTTTAAATTTAAAGAAAGGAATACCTTTTTCATCGCCATAGTTTTTAATCGTAAAAAGTATTGGAAAATTTGGATTCGGACAAGCTGACTCCATTAAATTTCGAACAATTGAACTACAATTACTTTTGATTTAGCGTGTCAATCTATTTAAAACAACTTTAATAGTCATAATGTTTGAATTTTATTTCATATATGTGAATTAAAAAAATTTCCAATACATTTTGGAATAAAAGTCAGTTAGATATCTGTAACTATATTCGGTTGGTCGATTTTCAAGCCAAAAAGCGACAATCGTTTATACTTTTAAGTTAAGACATATTAATAAAAATATATTGTAATAATGAAACAATAACAGCAGGTATTTATGTCATATATAGTTCAAATCCGTATTCTGCATGTTTCGGTTGGATACAGATCCGCTCATATACGAACGAAACTTGCCAATCGTGCCCAAGCGCAGAGCTGCAGGCAGGCACCAGACGGTTGCTATAGTTTTCTGGTGTTCGTGAGCGTCCGTTTTATTTATATGTTGTGGGCAAAGCCCGGAGTGCGGGCAAACCTAGGATTGACCGGTCATTTCGCAGATTGCCCGAGCGGTGTCGGGCAATGTACGAAACACTGCTTCACTTCGGGCTTTGCCCGAGGCGTCCTTGGTCAATCTGCGGAGTGTCCCTGTCGCAATGGGCAATGTACGGAATGGCAAAACTATTTTTGATTTGTATGTATTTTGCTCATTCTTATGCCGATTTAACATTCTTAACAAGATTCGATCTGTTAAATTAGGTATAATTTTCATTCCTTTTATACAAATAATATTTAAAATGAATTAAAATTATACATATATAATAATTATAATAAAAAAAATAATTAATAAATTTCATGCGAACCCTTGAGCAGATTAAAAAAAAGATTTGAAATATTACTAATGGACAATTTGAATATTGCCCATGACTTTTTACACAATTTTTAATTGTTTGAACAAAAGTAACTTATGTGAACAATCATTTATTCCCAAAAAATGTAAAAAATAATCGTATTTTCTGATTGAAATGTAATAGTTTGTCATTGTTTGGAGTAGTAATTTTTTTTAAAAACATCATGTAATTATTTAAACAATTACTTATTGTTCATTCTCAAAATTTCTAAAAATTGACCCAGAGATGTCCAGTTTTTTCTCAAACTGGTATCCTATGCTACTTTTTGTTAAATAATTACATAATTTTGATACATTTCTTTTAATTTTTAATAAATTTCGATTTTTTTAACAATTTTGATTTGCTTCAGCAGTTTTTCTCGATAACTTAAAGAAAATTAAATAAAATAAAATACATATAATTATTTTTTTGACTGTATAGTATATAGAAAGAATATATTAACCACTTTTCAATTTTTTGAACAAATAAAATTTGTTTAAACAATTGCTTTTCTAAAAATATTATTGAAATCGTATTTTCTGCATTAAACATAATATTGAATGATTACGAGGAGCAATAAATTCTGCTTAAAACTTTATATTATTGTTTATACAATTAATTATAGTTTTTTGTCTTCAAATTTCCTTCAAATTGAGTATGGCTGGTTTACATCTTCTTTCGCGCATTATTAAATAATTCATGAAAGTCATAATAAAATTTAAATTATAAAAGTGTATTTATCATTGCTTTCTTCATATTTTTACAATCTTTCTCATAATTATATTATAGAAAAGCACATTCACTAATGCAAATTATGATTCAAGTTTCAACAGATTGCTTTTTTACATTTTCATACTCGTTATAAATATTTAAAATATATATTAAAATGTATTTACGAAAATAATTCAACATTTAATATTTTATATTATTGATCCACATTTTTTTAATAGAAAACTGCTTGAACGAATAAAAATTGTTTGAACAGTAACACGACGTTTTTAACAGAATTTACTACTCCTCGAAATCATTTAATATTATGTTTAATTCAGATAATACGATTTAAAAAATATTGTTGGAAAAACAATTGTTTAAACAAAGTATATTTGTTCAAACAATCAAAAAACGGTTAATATATTCTTTCTATACACTATACAGTCAGAAAAATAATTATGTATATATTTTATTTTTTTTTAAAGTTATCGAAAAAACCTGCTTAAGCAAATCAAAACTGTTTGAACAAATAGAAGATTATTAAAAATTAAAAGATATGTATCAGGATTATATAATTGTTTAACAAAAAGTAGCATAGGATTCCAATTTGAGAAAAGCTGGACATCTCTGGGTCAATTTTTAGAAATTTTGACAACAAACAATAAATAATTGTTTAAATAATTACATAATGTTTTTCAAAAGAATCACTACGCCAAACAATGACAAACTATTACATTTAAATCAGAAAATACGATTATTTTCTATATTTTTTGGGAATAAATAATTGTTTAAATAAGTTACATTTGTTTAAACAATTAAAAATGGTTTAATAAGTCATGCAAATATTACAAATTGTCCATTAGTAATTATTTGTATGAAAAAGTTGACGTAAATTGCTAAAAAGTGACAATAATACGTAAAAATGTAGTTTTTTTATTTTTGGGTTATTTGCATATTTTTGTATTTAAATCAACATAAGGTAATATTCGTTATTTTGATTCAATTTTAATTTACAGAATTTTATTATATTCCTTGAAAAGTTCTTCACAATTGTATTTGTTACGTTTTTATGGAAATTATTAAATTTAAAAATAATACGGAATTGTGAGGAATCTTTCTTGATAAGAGTGAAAATTTGAATAATGAAGTTTACATATATTGGAATAATATTTCAAACCTTTTTTTTTTAATCTGCTCAAGGGTTCGCAGGAAATTTATTAATTATTTTTTTGTTATATATAATTTTAATTCATTTTAAACAGAATTTGAATAAAATGAATTAAAATTATACCCAATTCTTTTTCACTACACATAATTTTTCCGCCGGGTTATATACTACAATAGATCTATAACAGGTCGAATCTTGTTAAGAAAGTTGAATCGGCATCAGGATGAGTAAAATACATACAAATCAAAAATAGTTTTGCCATTCCGTACATTGCCCATTGCGACAGGGGCACTCCGCAGATTGACCAAGGACGCCTCGGGCAAAGCCCGAAGTGAAGCAGTGTTTCGTACATTGCCCGACACCGCTCGGGCAATCTGCGAAATGACCGGCCAATCCTAGGTTCGCCCGCACTCCGGGCTTTGCCCACAACATATAGACTACGCTTTGCGACGGCACACCGTTCAACTATGAAGTTTTGGGAGGCGGTGCTGATTGACTCGTAGATTCCCCCAACAACGCGACGCACAGTGGTCCTGAAATAAATATTTGTGGACAAATTCATCCACAAGATACATTTCTTACCCAATTTACGATTTTTCTTCAAAAATACTCTGCATTAAATTCCTCAGAAACGTCATGAAGCTAATTTTTGTATTTGCTTTGTGTTTAACAATACTTTTACAAATACAGTGGCACAATTGTTTATTTCAAAGATATGGTTTTTTAAATCTGTAAATGAATGTCTTAACCCTTTCAGTCACGCAATTCAAATGTTTTTTTACGTTTGTTTATTCATATATTTAATATTATAAAGACTTTTATTAATTAAACTATATTTCTATATCCTTTCAATACTAAAGTAACTAAAAATGCAACAAAATTCAGGAATTTTAATGAAATATAAAAAAATGACGAGAAAAAAAAATCAGGTAGCCTATATATAGGCTTCTGTGACTGAAAGGGTTAAATAAAGTAATTGTCAGTCAGAACTAATGAAGACAGACTTAGAAATCACAAGTGCGTTGTTATAAATTGTATTTAATTTTTATAAACAATTTATTTAAACAAATTCAACAGTATCAGTTGGTTTTAGAATTAAATTCTTTTGTCCTGAATTCATTGTAATTTATTATAAGCATGGTATCATTAATGAAAAATGGTCATAAACTATTGAGTTCCATTGGGACATCAATTGACAAAGTAGAAAACTGAATTTTGGTATGAGAAGATTTCATTAAAACATGATTTTTCATGGAATAAAAATTAATTATCGAGCATTTAAACAATTTTGTTTAAAAACATTGTTTAATAATGCCTGTTACAAAGTAACTAATACACCATTGGATTCTACGGGAAAAATGACATAGAGTCCATGTGTTAGACATTTTTTTCGAAACTATATTTGTTATGTAGTATAAATAAATGCTTGAGCGGGTGTTCTCCAATGTAATTGTTTATTTATATTACATAAGAAATAGGGTTGAGAAAAAAAATTTTAACACATGGACTCTTATGTCATTTTTCCCGTGGAAGCGAGTGGTGCTACTAATTTTTTCGTAACCGAGATTATTAAACAAATTGTTTAAAAATCGAAAATAAAACATTTTTCATAAAAGATCATCTCTTAATGAAATATTCTCCTTCCTACATTAACTTTTCTACTATGTGAATTGTTCCGAATATGAAAGTAAAAATTGTTTATAACTTTGTAAGTTGTTTATAAATTTTCAAGTAGTGTTAAACAGAAAAACAAACCAAAAATGGTGTCTTTGCATTTCGGGGGAATTCAATGCTAAGTATTTAAAATATCTAAAATCGGTTAAGAAATGTATCCTGTGAACGAATTTGTCCGCAAAAATCCTGATTTGCAGGGAAAAATCTCAGCAGATTCTAATAAAAATGAAACGAATCTGCTAAGTTTTCCGAATAAAGAGATGTTTTTTTTCATTTTTGTAAAAAGAAAAATTTGTTCGAAGCTCATAACCGAAAATACGAAGAAAATTCTGTAGTTAGGCCCGATGCTCATAAACCTTTACTTACACATGATCCCAGAGCTAAGAATATAATGGACAAAATTTGAAAACATTCTGGTATGTTCTAGAACATTTTTAGAATGCAGAAGAGTTTTTAAAATTGTTTAATATTTTGAAATGTTTTTGCTAACACTTTTGTTGAAGGTTATAATTTAGAAAATGAATTAAGTTATCGCACCGTTTAAGGCTCATGTAGGTGGTAATGTAACCTAGAAAACTCACCTGAAAAAATCAATTCCGAATGCTAGCTAGCGCAATGCATGAATAATCATGCGTTGCGGGGGGCAATTTTTTTTCCTCTCGGGAGCTCAAATTCATGTTTGAGGCGGAAAGTTCCTGCGGTTTGTCAACACTTACGATAAATAGGTCAAATTCCTTAAATATTGCATCTACAAAGCAGCAGAAGAAAAATAAACAGAACTAGCGCGATATCCAAAATAGAAGAATTATTCCAACAAAGTGCGCGCAAACGTCACACCAAACGATTTAAAAAATCCCTCGCTTTAGTACGGGCCAATGGGGTGGCTCTCACCCCCTGCCTCCTCCGCCCGCTTTTAGCTCACGTGCGCCCGAAATTTCGGCTCCGCTGCCCCCAGTCTCATCTACTTCTCATAACGAGGCGAGAGTTTCCGGTCCATTATCTTTGGCCCCGTTGGCTCTATCAGACAAAACCTTTTCAGCCGGTGCACCTTCCGGAATTAACTTTCTCTCCCTTAAAGGAGTTGCAAAAACCGGACACCCTTTTCGCTAGCCCGGACGAAGTTTTCATTCCCACTTGCAGTTCACCGGAGAGTTTCTCTGCGTCCACTTACACCCCCGGGGATCGTGCCGGGCGTCACCTTATCTCTCCTTAAGCTGCCCGGTTAGAGCCCGGTTACAGCCTTTCTGAAATTCCGATCTCCTCCAGTTTAAATCTGGAAAATCCTTCGTTTCTAATCCACCTGCTTCTTCCAAGAAGTGATTATAGAGCGCCTAGGTTACCAGAGCACAGCCCCGCCGTAGATATCTTTGAAATTATCTTCCTCCCAGGTTCACCCCGGGCCAACCCTCTCGTTTTCTCTCTCAACCGAGAGAATAACCAGCTCTTCAGGCTACCAAGACACCGCCCGGTTACAGCCCGTTTCCAAGAAATTTTTCTTCTCATCGGCCTGAAGGTTGGAAGCCGGTCACTACCCGGTACACAACCAAGTTGCAGACCGAACCACACTAATTTCACCACTCTCTCTCCAAAATTGTTGCTTCTCACCCCTCACGCTGGGTAAATTAACAATTTGGCGCCAAACGTGAGGCCATTTCTTCTTACTCTCATCTCCCCTCTTCACACTTCTG
>CAKNXH010053596.1:0-16005 GCA_932178445.1 Andricus quercusramuli | reverse complement strand
CATTGAGCTTCCCCCACTTTTATACTTCGGGGAAGTTACCAATTTGACGGCAAAACGTGGGGCTCAGGAATTTTTCTGATTTTCAGCAGTTGCTGAAATGAGAACCTTTCTCCCTGGGCATTAAGTATCGTACGCTCGCCGAAGATGCCTCACCGTGGCCCGCGCAGATCACCCATTCGAAATATGTCTTCTAGACGGACCATGGTTTCCGAGAGCACCCCACAAAACTCGGTGACGCCTAACATATCGTTTTTTACGTTGTGGAATATCTGCATTTATGTATGTTATTTTTAAATCGTTAGCTTTAGTCTATTATTTTTCCTAAACATCTCGATTGAACCTCGAATGAAAAAAGGTCTATCCGAGAAAGGATGGAATTGACATCAGCCATAAGTTAGGACGGAAAATACAGGCTGGAATTGTCTTCCAACCTAAAAAAGACATTTTCTCAGTCATCGGCTTTCTATCAGACATTCCTAAATTCCCCTTTTACTTCCGAATTTTCTTCTTCTCTCTCCGACCCAAGCCTTTCTCTTTCCTCTCTCAATCGCTCCCGTTTACGTTTTCCATGCTACTTAACCTGACACGAATTCAATTTTGAAGCCTCAACCTCGGTTCGTCAGGCCCAAACCAAGTTTACTCTTCTCAACTATTTCACCATCTCTCTCTCTCTCTCGCTCACTCACCCGCCTTTCACTCTACTCCTTTCTCGAAGATTATTTCCACTTTCTCTTGCCCCGCACCGTTTCCACTGTCAACTCCGCATATGTTATTTTCATATAATTTATTTAATTTAAATCAATTCAGTCGATTTCAGAGTTTTCAAAAATCCACTATAATCTCTCTTCTACCATTTTTATAATAACGGATCATCTAGTGTAGGTGAAATATTACTAAAATTATACATTACTGTACATTGAATTGCTGACACAAGATATGATTTTTTTATAATTTCTCGACAGTGAATTCAATTCTGGCGCGAGCACCCCACAGTGGGATGAAATCAAAAAACGAGGTTTAGAACAACTTGCAGCTGGCAATTCTTAACCGATTTTCGATTTTTTTAAAAGAAAAATTCAGCATTAAATTTTGAAGAGATTTATGTGGCCTGATTTTTTTTTTAACTTTTATGTTAATGCAAAAAGTGAAGAAAAAGTCGATTTTTTCGTTTTTTTTTTTGTTTATCTTCGTAAAATTTTTTTTCCCATTTTCAGCATTGCCAGACTTTATTCACGGGGGTAGTTGGATGCAAAAAAATTACATTGTTAAGTTGATTGTTATAAACAAATGAACTTAACAAATAGTCTACACTATAGATTCTTCGTTTGCAAAGTAAATTTTTGCATTAAAATTACTTACTTTCATCGAAGAAATAATACCCGAGCGTACAAATTTGACATCCTATATTTTTTATTAATTTTATAAACAAATTATATGAACAAATGCCTAGTGTCGACATTTAAGGGCAGAATAAAATCGCTTTTTCTCTTAATATTCCTCGAATTATGTCGCTAATGATGTTTAATGATGGAAAATTATCATCCGATATTTTTTATAGAATTCATAAACAAATTATGTAAACAAGTGCCTAGTGTGGACATTTAAAGGCCTAAAGAAATCGCGTTTTGTCTTAAATTTCCAACAATTATGTCGTCAGTGATGTTTAGTGATGGAAAATTATCATCCGGTATTTTTCATTAATTTCATAAACAAATTATATAAAGAAATGGCCAATGTGAACACTTGAAGGCAGAAAGAAATCTTTTTTTCTTCTTTTAATTTTCCTTAAATGATGTCGCCAGTGATATTTAATGATAGGAAATTAAGTTCCGATGTTTTTTGTCAATTTTATAAACAAATCATATAACCAAATTTATAACTTGGTCATTTAGAGGTAGAAAAAAAACATTTTTCCCTAATTTTCCTCAAATGATGTCGCCAGTGAGGTTTAATGACGGAAAATTATCATGCAATATTTTTTATTAATTTTGTAAACAAAATATATAAACAAAAATACCTAGTGTGGATGCTTAAAGACAGAAAACATTTGTTTTTTCACAGCTAGCCTCAAAGTGCGTTGCCAGTGATGTCATTGTTTGGTAATTGTGGTTCCTTTCAATTTTCGTGATGCAGTATTTTTAGGAATTGTTAAAAATGGAAATGTGTACAACAATAGTAAGCATACACTTGCTGTGTATCAGAATCTTGTGTCAATTTGTCAAGATTCCATTGATTAGTCGCGATCAAGTTTTAATTCCTAAGTCTTTAATCTAAAATAAGGAGCTCTCGAGAGCTTCAGGATCTAGAATACTATCAGAATGCTTCCAGTCAATTGTGGCCACACTGGCCATTTGTTTATATAATTTTTTTATGAAATTAATAAAATATATCGGATGATAATTTTCAATCACTCAACATCACTACAGACATAATTTGAGGAAATTTAAGAGAAAGAGCGATTTCTTTCGGCCTTTAAATTTCTACACGGGGCATTTGTTTATCAAATCTATAAAAAATATCGGATGATAATTTTCCATCACTAAATATCACTGGCGATATACTTTGAGGAATATTAAGAGAAAAAGCGATTTCTTTCTGCCTTTAAATACCCACACTAGGCAGCTGTTTATATAATTTGTTTATAAAATTAACAAAAAATATCGATGTCAAATTTTTATGATCGGGTATTATTTTTTCGATAAAAGTAAGTAATTTTATCCCAAAAATTTACTTTGCAAACGAAGAATCCATAGTGTAGACTATTTGTTGAGTTAATTTGTTTATAACACTAACCTAACAATGTAATTTTTTTTGCTTTCAACTACCCCCGTGCATAAAGTCTGGCTATGCTGATATTGGAACAAAAATTTTCACGAAGATCAACAAAAAAACACGAAAAAATCGACTTTTTTTTTACTCTTTGCATCAACATAAAAATTTAAACAAAAAAAATTTGTAAATCGGGCCACATAAATCTCTTCAAAATTTAATGATATATTTTTCTTTAAAAAAATCTTAAATCGGTTAAGAATTGCCAGCTACAAGTTATTTTTAACCTCGTTTTTTGATTTCATCCCACCGTGCGCCCGACCGGCACAGCGATTACCCCCACTCCGCCGCCGCAGACCACGTCGATCGTTCTCCCATAAACAGTCACCATAATCAACAACAAAATAATAATGCAATGCCTTGGAAATTTAATAACAAATAACAATTCCGTTGCAAAATAGTATATTTTTTAATAACAAATAAGTTGTTATGAAAACTAATTATTATTTTCGGCTGAAGTTTTGCACACTTTTTAAGGGTGGCAAGAGACAAAATATTTTCTGAAAGTCTGAAACTTTGACATTAATTATCCGAAGTCAAATTTCAGGTTGAATTTATTTCCCCAAATTGGACAGGGTGCCTGAACGAATTGTCCTATCCGTCTTACGTATCGTGCTTTTTTAAGAAAGTGAAGAAATCGAATTTTACTATTTTTTGTAAAGTAATAAACTTACCAAAGGTGATATCCCAAGGAGTACTCGGGGAACATAAGGGGTTAACCCCGTACAGTCTTATGGAGATTCATGGTTTTTTGTAAGTCCCGCGAGGTTTTAAGAAAAGAATAATAGTTTGCGGTTCCATCTGCCTGTTCGAAAGGTAGGTATGGATACTTACGAACGCGTTTTTGCGCTTATTTGACATTAAAAACTACATACAAGAGCCAGCTGTTTGTTAACAAATGTCGTGCGTGAGTAGTCCTCGTATTTTTCGTTTAGACATAATTAGTTATTGAAAATATCCACGAATTGCACTAAGGTTATTATTACATAGGGTTTTCGCGTAGAAAAATAAGAAAAAGTGTCAAATCGTATTCTGAATGCATCAACATATAAAAATGGACTGGTGACTCCGTGGAGGAAACGCGAATGGCAATTAGAAAGAGATGGAAGGAAGTAGTGGTCAACCTGCATCTTTCTGGTCGAAGGTGATTAGTCTAGAACGTTTTTGACGGTTGGGACTCAGGACTGTACACTCTCTTTTGATGGATTAAGGGTTAGCCCTTCATGTTACCCGACCATTCATTTCTTTTCTTCTCCAGCGATTCGAGTGCGAAATTATTCAAGGTCTAATATTTGTAGTGCTTCGAATACCTAACACTCTTCTGGCACATACCATGATGAGCCACCGCCCCGTTACTTTCTTCCCCTCCAGGGATCGTTGCCGACGTCAGCTTTTCTCTACCCCGGCCGGAGCCTTGTTACAGCCCTTCTGGGATTTCACCCTCCTCCAGTTCTTTAAATCTAGAAATTCCTTTATTTCATATTCACCTGCTTCTTCACATAAGTGATTAATGAGCACCTAGGGTGCCAGGGCACAGGCACGACATAGCCGCTTTTGGGGACTTCTTTTTCTTCCACGTTTTCCCCGAGTAAACTGACTAATATCCTCTCTTGTCCGAGTGGATCACTAGCTTCCTAGGCTGCCAGGGCGCAGCACGGTTACAGCCCTTTCAAAGGTATTTTTCTTCTCACCGGCCTGCAGGTTGGAAACCGGTCACTACCCGGTCCACAACAATTGAAGAGCTAATGAGACCCTTTTTCACTACTGCTCCCTCCCCCATTGTTGCTTCTCCCCCCCTCCCCCACGCTGGGCAAGTTAAGAATTTGGCGCCCAACGTGAGGCTCTCTTTTCACTCTCGCCTTCCCTCTTCATACTTTCTCTCCACTGAGCTTCCGCACTTTTATACTGTGGGAAGTTATCTAAACATTGATTAGCGCTTTGAATTAAAAAGGTAGAATTGCGCGAGTTATGTGCACAGTATATGTTTCTAACAGCTGAGGTTAAGTTGGCCTCGGCTGATCCTTCTCTTAAAAAGTTGCAGTCACGAGATCTCGCATACACTGTTGTTGAAAACCTGATTGGTTCATATTCTTTGACCACATTATACTAATTGTAAGTTATTATTAACACTAAAAATGATTAATTTTCTGAACTTTTGTAAATCACATTTTCCAAATAAGGAATTTTAATTCAAAACAATTATTTCCAGAAGGGAAAATTTAAATTGTAAAATGAAATAAATTCTGTTTTTACCTTTTTGATGTTTTAAAAATTACGAAAGGACTATTCATAACCACTTGAACATATTAGGTGACGTTATATGTACCTATTTATTAATAAAAATCACGAATTTTCTGCACAATCAATTTTGTAAATCAAAATTTCCAAATAATTAACCCATTTGTTTTGATCAATTTATTTCGGAATTTTTAAAAAAAATTTTTATAGAAGATAAAGTTTTAATTGTTAATGATTATGTAGTTTCCAAACGAGGAATTTCAATTCTAAGAAATAATTTCTAAAGTTTAAATTGTATATGAAATAAATTGACTAAAAACCTGTGGTGTGGCAGATGGTAGCTCTGAAAAAGTATTATTATTATCTTAAGTCACCTCCAACGCTCACGACCACTGTGTATGAATAACATCGGTACAATACGAACTCCAAACTACACTATGCTCCCAAATTTGTGCCTACAGCATTATCGCAGAAGATTTCAGACATCGCATTAAATTAACTTTTATAACATCCTAATCTCATCAGGCACTTGACTAGTCCGTGGTTATGATGAAAAAACGGGTTCATCCAAGAAACAGTTTAAAAAAAACAAAATTGTGGCGTAGGGATGTGGTGACCCCATCGACCCAGAGCTCCGGCTCTTGCAGTTAGCCACGTTGCATTGGGCTAACTCCCCAATTTAACGAATTATGCGTTTACGTCCCCAGTATCGCGCAGTGCCACCCACAATAGGCCTCTCTTAGATGGAGGCCATGGTTCATTTGGGAGTAGCAATAGTGCCGAACCTAGGCGACGACCAGGCAATGGCCCCTGACAAACGCGAGAACATCGTTTTAAATGGCGCGAAGAGGATCCATGCAGAGGTTACATGAACGTTTGGTCAATATGCAACCGGAATATGCCCATAAAACGCCTCAGTATTTAAGAAATCAGGTTTACTTTTTGCGCAAAAACGGATATGAAGCTTTTTATCAGCAAGAAGAAGAGCAACATCCTCCAGCGGACATACCACCCATTCCAGCAAGACTACCTTTACAGATAGCCGATAATGCCATCATGCTAAGTAGGAGACCAAAAATCCACCGAAAAGTGAGTTGTGTAGTTTACGAGAAGGCGCTCTCCCTGCTTAGCAAGAATAGAAGTAATGATACTTCAGTACGCCTGAGTAAGACTCGCGAGCGTATTGCACAGCTTCAGTTTAAAATTAGAAAGGCGAGACCGCATGCATCAAATTTTCTGTGCGTGATTAGCTACATAACATCAAATCAAAAATGCACTCCAAAAGTTAGAGTACTTGCTCGAAGCTCTTTTTAACAGACAAAGAGAGCGCTTTGAACGGCGAGTAAAATGGATTTAGGAAAATTCCACATTTTCTACTCATCCTTCCCGTCTGTTCAATAAAATGTCATGTGCCGTTGAAAATCCGCCTAGCCGAGAAGAGATTCAAGCCTTTTAGGAGCAAGTATATGGAGAAACCTATCAGCTAAATAAAGACGCTTCAGATATATCACTCTTTTGTAACTTTAGCCAAAGGTAAAGGGTGCAAGATCCAGAGGACGCGTGTCCACTAATTACTGCTGAAGAAGTGAAGAAAGTGATCGCTAGAACTAAGAACTTTTCTGCGCCAGGACCAGATAAAATCAACAACTTTTGGTGGAACTTTTGGTTCACTTCTACGCACCAACATCTAGCTCGTATATTTACTACTTTCTTAAACGGAGAACAACCCATTCCACAGTGGTTAGTGGAAGGACGCACGATACTGATCCCTAAGACCGGAGATTTGTTAAGTCGTAAGAACTGCAGGCCCACAGCTTGTTTAAACATCAACTACAAGCTATTCACTGGCATCTCCAAAGAGAGGATATTAATATCTATCGAGCCGGTATGGAGTGCAATAGTTGAACAACATGAATTCAAGAGAAGGCTGGCAGGTTGCAGGGAGAACCTGTTAATGGAGAGGTGTATTACCCAGGATTCCATCAGGTATCGACGCAATCTGTTCATGGCTTGGATTGACTACCGTAAGGCATTTGATAATAGTGAGATGCATGAAAGAGCTTATGCTCTTATGGCGGACAAGATTTGTCATAACATCCGACAAAAAGAAAATTACTACCAGCTATGTCACATGGTCTTCCAAGGAGAATCTCTAAGTCCGATACTTTTTTGCATCTCCCTCTTGCCTCCATCTATTATGCTACGAGGCAAAAGCTCTGGATACCTATGTGACCCGCCGAATAGAAGAGAATATAAGTTCAACCACTTTTTATACGTTGACGACCTTAAACTCTTTGCCTCTTCAAAAAAGGACCTTGACATCCTTGTGGCGGCGGTAAAAAGGTAGGCTTAAGCGATTGGCATGAGCTTTGGACTGGACAAGTGTTCCTGCTCTATCTACACAAAGGAAGACCAGAAACTACGTTATCGCGTGACGATCAGGATGTTCAACTCATAGGTGTAAATACCATTCAACATTTTGGTAATGGAGAAACATATGCATATCTTGAAATACCGCAAGCGGAAACCCAAAATGTGCGTGTGTTAAAAATGGCCCTTGAAAAAAGGTATCACCAAATTCTCAGAAATACTTGGGCTTCCGAATTATCTGAGAAGAATAAGATCCAGGCGACCAATATGCTGGCCGTTCCTATACTGCTCCACACGTTTCGTGCAGTAAAACGGAACGTCGATAAGTTAAAGCAACTTGACCGAAGCACACCACGGTGTGCCTGAACCAACTTTAAATGCAAGTTCATAGCACATTCAATTTTTTTGCTGGATTCGATTTAGGGGCTCAAAAATAGTGTGAACAAAATTTTTTGGCCAAATCCCCCGAGCCGTTTTTGAAAAAAGTGTTTTTTACGGTTAAAAATGAATATTTTCAAAAAAATGTAATACGTTTCCAATTTTTTCACTTTATTTAACGAAATATGGTCACTAAATATAATATCAGCCCATATCAATACTAAAACAAAAAATAATTTATTTTCACATAATATGTCGGGCATTGTATTCTTGTACAGCGTTTAGTAAGATACTTGGGTAATGAGGGTGTTTGCTCGAAACTTTATATTTAGCTCAGGTCGTTTTAAAATCCGAATGGAAAGATTCCATGGCTTGTTCACTGTAGAATCCAAGGCGTTTTTCCACTTCACGACAAAAATCAGGGACGTGAAAAAAAAATCGCATGAACTTTAGGTGTAATTAAAATGTCCAAATCACAGTAACTTTGCTTAAACTCAGATATACAATCTACGTATTTCAGGTGTGATGTTGAAGAAAAAGAAGTATCAACGACGGATTGAAAAGCCTTAAAACACCTTACATATTTTAAACAACCATTGCTACATATTACACCCCATAAGTCGACTTTTTCAAATAGCATTTTGCAAGAATTACCTGCGAATGCTGGACTCCCATGTACAAACTCGAGGGTAACATTACACATCCTAGTCCATTGGAGACTGTCATCTTCGAATTCCGTCAGCAGGTGTTTATACATTTCGTTCGCCACCCCGAGCGTCAGATGTATTTCTGGTGGTGGAATTATCTCTAATATTTCGGTGTTAGCTTTTTCTGAGAATATTATAGGAGTATTTGTACATTTTTATACTTCTTCGCAGATGATGTTGTACTTCCACTGTCCTGCCACGCAAAAAAATTCTCCTTACAATTCCCAACAGTTCTGTATTCCCCACACGCGTTTAATTCATCTTTTGATGCAGTGCACCAAGTGCAAGGAAACCTGCTTGCGTGCGACATGATGCCCGTCCACACGTTGGCAAGTTTTAAATCAGTTGCTATTGCCCCTTTTAAATCCTTCAATTCTAAGAGTGACCACAGAAATATTAGAAATAATTCCACCACCAGAACTACATCTGATGCTCGGGGTTGTGAACAAAATTTATAAATACATGCTGACGTAATTCGAAGATGACAGTCTCCAATGGGTTAGGATGTGTAATTTTACTCGCGATTTTGTACACGGGAGTCCAGCGTTCGCAAGTAATTCTTTCAAAATGCTGTTTGAAGAAATCGACTTATTGCGTGGAATATGTAGCATTGGTTGTTTAAAATATTTAAGGTGCTTTAAGGCTTTTTAATCCGTCGTTGGTTCTTGTTTTTCTTCAACATTACACCCGAAATACGCAGATTGTATATCTGAGTTTAAATTTCAATTTCAATTACACCTAAAGTTCACGCGTTTTTTATTTCATGTCCCTGATTTTTGTCGTGAAGTGGAAGAAGGCCTTGGATTTTATAGTGAACAAGCCATGGAATCTTTCCATCCGGATTTTAAAACGACCTGGGCTAAATATAAAGTTTCGAGCACACAACCTCATTACCCAAGTAACTTACTAAAAGCTGCACAAGAATACAATGCCCGACATATGTAAAAATAAATTATTTTTTGTTTCAGTATTGATATGGACTGATATTATATTTAGTAACCATATTTCGTTAAATAAAGTGAAAGAATTGGAAATGCATCATATTTTTTTGAAGTTTTTGACTTTTATCCCATAAAAAACACTTTTTTCAAAAACGGCTCGGGGGATTTGGCTCAAAATTTTTTTGCACACCATTTTTGAGCCCCTAAATCGAATCCAGCAAAAAAATTGGATGTGCTATGAACTTGAATTTAAAGTTGGTTCAGGCACACCGTGACACGCAAGATGATGACAATCCACCGAAGTCATCATCCTAGATCTTTCGTACCTCGAATATACCTCCCTCGAAATAAAGGGGGTAGAGGTTTGCTGAGCTTGGAGTGTCTTAATCGAAGTACGGTTCTGGCTACTGACTCCTCAGTTCTAAATAGCACAGATTCTCTTATGCGACTCGTACATCAACATGAAGTCCTCAATGCAGCGGCGTTTCTATACCGTGCCGCAGATACGCCCGCAGAAGAGCTTGAACTTCCATTTGACTCCAGCGACACTACACATGGCCTAACATCATTACCACCTTTGGTGATAAAAAGTCGTGTTGAGGATACAGAACATTCGCTTCTACTAAGAGAACATGCTAACAAGCCCCTTCATGATAAATTCTAGAGCATTATACGTGGACAAGAGCTATGAATGGGTCTTTCCAGCATGTTTCTCAAGTCTGCTGGATTGAGATCAGAGACTGAGGGATTTTTTTTTGCCTGTCAAGACGCCGCCGTAATATACACCTTACTTTTTTTTACATATTTAAACATTTCGTGTCCGAAATTTCTTCTACTTGAATCATAAGAGCATGCTTTATTCTTTTGCAATCACAAAAAAAAATTGTCATAGTATGCATGATTTGAAAATTGCTCAAAAAAGGCCAAACTCAGAAATTTGAAACCAGGAAAATTTTTATTTCTGTCCTATAAAAAAATCAACATAATTTTGTGGCTCATAGGAATTTTTTGTTGAATTTTCCAAATTTTCAAATCTATACACAGAACAGAAGATATTATCCTATCATAATAAAAATCGTACGGCTTACTTCGGTTGGGTAAAAACAAATTTTCCCCAATATTAGAATCCGCTACTCGACAAAAGGGTTTTTTCGGCCCCTTATAGTGTTTACACTATCGGTAACCGTGAAAAAAATTATCAGTAACGGTAGCTAAAAAATTACCGATACTGACAATCAGATTTCTGGGAATATTTAAAATGAATTAGGTTCTGTTTTGAAACATCAATTTAAATCTTCGGGAGATTCCAAAACATTTACAACAAAATGTAGATGTTTGAATGAAAAATCTTTGTTAAGATTCCTGGTAAAATTTCAAATGATTTTTTATTATGAGAAATTAATTTAAAGAAAACATTGAAAAAGATTTCAAACAATTTCAAATGATTTCCTCAAATTTAGAAAAAGAATTTAAAGAATTTAATGTAAAATTACAAAATTGTAGAAAAAATTCGATTAAGTTTAAGAGATTTTAGAAGCTTGGAAAAGATTCAAAGAAGTGTTAGACTTGAAGAGATTTCAACAAAAAATTCAAGCTTCGCGTCAGTTTTTATTACGTATTTCATAGATGAACCGTATTCATGCTATTTATCAATTATTTCATAATTTTCTACACTTTTCGTAATTTTTAATTACCTTTCTTATTAAGAATAGTGATATTTTATATGTAAACTTATGTAAACTTTTCCTTGGCACAACAGCCATGTAAACAAATTAAATTTGTTTATGAAAAAACATGAACTTATTCCAATGTTTCATATATGAGAAAAATTCGTAAGATGTTCATGGATTTCAAGTAAATAATATTTGAAAGGTTTAAAACATTCATGAACTCGAAGTATTTGTATTTGTCATTATTTTAGAAAGACCCTAGGGCTAATTAGCCCTCTAAGCAACAGTGTATACATAAAAAATATATAATTAATTACAAGCACTGATCGATGAATGTTGAATGTATAGTAGAATTAGTAAAGAGTTGTAAAGGATAAATAAAATAAAATATATTGCTGGTAGTTAATAACAAGCAATAGTGAAGTAGTATAGTAAGTCGGATTTTACAGGATATATTATAATCTGAATTAAATTAAATTATGTCCTACCAATGGGTTATTTCTAAAGTGGATTTACTGATTTGATATAGACGTTTAAAAGGGACATGTTTAAAGTGATATCGTGACGGAGCATTCCTTAAACTAGACGGTAATTTGTTCCAAAGACGAGCACCTCTCACAATAAATGAACGTTGAAGTTCACTCTTGGTCAGACGTCGCTACTGTGAGTTCGGTTTGTTTTGTCGCTCGCAAGTATTGTTTGAATTTGTATGGCGTTGTTCCACTATTGCCAAGGCTTTTCGAGAAAAGTCGAGGAAGCATCTCGTCTGTTGAAAGGTAAGACGGCCAAAATCTAACTCCGGTGTTAGTGAGATTGATTTCTCTTTCGATTTGCTCCATGGCGGACTCACGCGTTTATTTTGTGTCAATCATTTATTAATTCCGTGTTCCGGCCTAATTGAGACGCCGCATGCAAAAAGGAGATATAAAATTATTTTGCTGGAGTGAAGAGGCCCCTAAGCACTAAAGAATAAAGTTTCGAATTTTAATTTTTGAAATACGTATCCGCAATGGAAATTTTATAACGCATCTTTTTCTCCGATTAGAAAAAGTGGTACCTTTTTTAGTTTTTGATTAATTTATAAAAAACTGTTGTTTTTTTTTATCTGATTAATATATTTTGCCCTTTTTCACTTCAACTCGCGAAGAAATCGGAAATTTTTAAAAATTTTTTGTTAAAATTCATAAAAAGTACGCATTGACATCCCAGTAAAAAAAGTTGAATAGATATAACGTGAATACGAATTCAGGTTAGGTTTGGTGTATTCGATTTGCTGCCACTATCGGTTTGGACCTTTTAATTCAATTCTGCAATGCATTAGGCTCTATTCGGCCGATTTTATTTTATGAAATGGAGGGAAATTATAAGTTTTTCAGGGTAGCAATGAGTATAATTATGAGAAATAAAGTTGCCCAAATACATTCGTGCGGTTTAGGCGAGCGATATTAATTATTTAACTAAATGGAGTGATATTAACCAAACTTTGACTCTAATTCGGCAATACACATGATTTGAAAGACTCAATTCTGCAAGGTTCAGGGCTATACTGCTAACTTTATTGTCGACAGTTGGGGTTCATTTATTTTACTATTTAAAAATGTTTGAAAATTTACAAAATAAAATTGAAAATTTTTTTTTTCTGTAATTGGCAACAATTAAACAGCTTTTACTAAAGCTAGAGCAAGAGAGCGCGCGCTACATAGCCTTCCAAAACTTTTCTAGTTCTCTTCTATGTATGTCTATGTATGTTACTCTTATATTAAAGAAATACGAACTGAGTTATTCACAAAATAATTACTTCTGGAATAATGAAATTGCACTATGCTTATTTTAATCACCTTGTTAATTATGTTAACCTCATTTTATGGGAAAAAATGTATTTACCTATAATGATTCAACTTACTTTAAAATTTTTTAACTAACAGTCGAATAAGTTTTTAAGTACGTTAACAAGTATTGAATTTTGTTTTTTCTTTATCTTATTTTATTTTTAATTATTTTATTATAATATATGATATTATTATTATATTAGAAGTGAAGAAGGAATTCTGACAATAAAAGTAGACAAATTTTCTAATTTGATAACGTTCGAAAGTTTATTATACTAAAATAAGTGCACAAATAGCTTTTTGTTATTACAGAGAATTTTTTTAAATAATTAGTTTTCGATAAGATTAGTAACTTCCGATATAATAAACGTTTTTCGATTTTCTGTTATCCTCATTGTAAATATAATTTTTATGCAATTCTAATAATATTAAAGTAGAATTGAATTATACACTTGTAAGTATGATAGGTTGTATTATTCTTATGTCATGTACTCATGCAACTTGCGGTTTTAAGCTAGCACCTCCACGATCAAAATTCCCAAATTTTTTTTTATCAGAATTTTGTTTTTTTTTGGGCTGTATTGCCGATTTTGGGCTCGACTACTTTCTTTAAAAATTCAAATTTTTAGTGGAGGTCCTGGTTTAATTCAGGGTACGTGACGTTTAGACGCCGCCGTTTAGGCGCCAGGACGTTTAGACGCTGGACGTTTAGGCGCGGGACGTTTAGGCGCCAGGACGTTCAGACGCTGGACGTTTAGGCGCCAGGATGTTTAGGCGCCGAACGGTTTAATCACAGTAAACCCTGAGGTATAACAAGTTGGAAATTATTTGGTTGTATACAACATGTTGTGTTATGTATGCTACCCTGGTGGAAAAATATTTACAAAAAAGTCCCTAAAGCTATAGCTATTTGTGTTACAAGTGGGCAAAATAGGCGATTGCCAACGAGTTTAAATTTGTCAGCATGAGCCGGAGGTTAGCGCACGAGCGAGGCGAGTGCGAAAACGAGGACGAGTGCGCAGAGCTGAAGGCGAATGCTGAAATCACACGAGTCAGCAATTGCCTGTGCGCACGTGTATCACACGCTATTTTTTGCAACAACCTTCCCAGAAAGTTGTTAGGAGGTGGTAACGAAAAATAGTCATTTAATATTGTGTAGTGGAGTAAAGAAATTTTGTTGAAAAAAAAAATTTTTCAAAAAAATTTTCAAACAAAAATGCTCTGGAAAAAAAAATTTTTTTAAAAAAATTTGTTGAAAAAAATGTTGGCACTTATGCTCTTCGGCCGGCGCCGGGGCGGGGGGCTACGAAACTCTGAAAACAAAACTTCAATCATTAAAACACTGAGCGCTGCTGTTGTTACGTTGCCCCCGAATTGTCGCGATGCGGAACGGAGCACTTTCGAGGTGGGTGTTGCAAAAAAACTATTTTCACAGGAATCTACCAATGAATACAATAAATTATAACCAAAATTACACGAGAGTACAACTTTTTTCTATTGTTGAGATGAATTTTTTACCTTTTTTGTATTTTTTTGTACATTGCTATATTTTATTGTAGTTTTAATTTTCTACAAGAATCTACAGGAAATTATAGGTCTTGCAGCAAAAAGTTATGACATCGTTATGACCAGCTTTTGGTTTAATTATGTACGTTTTACATAGAAAAAGAAACTAATTTACTTAAGGTTCTATCAAGACACTCGCGCTTCGCGCTCAATATTTAGTTTGAAAATGATGTAAACCTTGCGCTCCACGCTCGTTTCTGTTCATCGTTTAATGGATACTCAAAAGTTTGAGCGCGCTCAAGATGCGAGATTTGGTCGTCGCGCTTCGCAACGACTATATGTTATGTTCTATGTTCTTCAGATAAAAATGACTACATTTTTTTATTTGATCTCAAATGAAGAAGGAAATTCCTTCACTTCAGCGTACATTTCTGTATCTTTCTAATTAATCATACAATCAGAAAGATTTCTCCAACTATCTGAAAAGGGGCGAAAAAAGTATCTAAGTTGTTTTTGGAACATATATATGATACATTTTTAAATGATGATTGAAAAATGGACATTTGACAAAAACCGGGGGGGGGGGGGGGTATATTTTTCACAAAGCTAATACCTTCTCTAGATGAGAATGTAAAAATACAAATTTTCAAGTACCATGAGCATTAATGATGACTATTTTATTGTTTTAATGGTTAGAAATAATATTGAGAACATAAAAACAATGAAATATTGTGAAAAAACACACGAGATAAAAAAGAAATGGAATAAGCAAAGTTTTGATGAGAATGTGCCCACTTATCGGGCTGATTTTTTCACTGTCAATGTAATTTCTTACGAATAAAACAAAAACTGCACATCCTATCAAAAAGTATTCAATAACAAATTTGTAGATCTTTTTTTTATGCACAAATTTTGTTCAACCATGATTTGTCGTATCTTGCAAGTTTGGCCGCAAAATTGAATTTTTGCATTTTTAATTATTTTTTGTGCAATAAAAATGTGAATTTTCGATTTTTGAAGAAAATTCAAAAAGTCGTTAGGATAATATTGCAGGGCGTGCAAAAAGAAACACTTTTCTTCTCTTGACTTTTTTTCGTATCGTGCGTTTTTCAGCTGAAAATGTTAATTTTCGTTTCTTTTTTTGGATTTTGAAAATGCTGTAACTCTGAAAATTTTCATTTTATCGAAAAATGTCATGAGAAAAAATTGTTCGAATTTGCCACTACTATGAACAACCGCAAATATAATTTTCAAATTTTGAAAAAAATGGTCTCAAAAATTTTTAAAATGGTCTCACTTCTTGAATTTTCATCAAAAATAGCTGGCTAACGAACTTGACCTTCATTTTAGGATACTTGAAGAGTATACCGAAGCCCAATCCAATCTGTCAATTCTTTCGAAAGTTATCGTGCAAACAGACTAAAAATCTACATACATACCCACCCACATACACACATACAGACAGACACATTCGTAAAAACCTGTTTTTTGGGTTCAGAGGGTCTCAAAACGTGGACATTTAACAAAAACCGGGGGA
>CAKNXH010053591.1:11469-49338 GCA_932178445.1 Andricus quercusramuli | reverse complement strand
AGAAAATTTCACAGTGTGGTAGATATTCAAACACTGTACATAGATAAATATCAATAAATTCGAAATTGATAAGTTCTTTAAATTAATCTTAGGTTTCTATTGCATCGAAGGAAAAATTCTAGAAATATCTTGTGAAGTCACTTAAATAATTAAGAAAATAATAATAAAATAAATAATCTAATAAAATTAATATATTGCTTTCAATTGAAGACCATTAGGCGTATAATTTTATCAGATTTCGTGTAGTAATTGGAAGTAAATTTAGAGTTGAATATTTTTAAAACTAGAGTGCTTTTATAAAGTATTGAAAAATATAGGTCTAGAAACTTTTGCATAGTAGTGTATTACATTCTCTTATAAACTATCCAATGTAGGTATATTCTATTTCTGTAAAATTAAAATCTATCCCTTATATCCCGAAAACAATAATTTCCCACGATTTTAAGAAAAATATAATTCTTAAATAAATAATAATTGTTTGAGTAATTAAAATATTATTCACAAAATACTTGGAAACTGGTCCCTTGACAATTAAAAATAATACTTGTTAAAAAATCCGAAGAATACCGTTTTTAGTATGAATTTAATAGGAAACTGCTATTTTGCAGTTTTTGGGTCACTTTCCAAGCACAATAACAATGGCTCGAAAAGGGTGGGGAGTCAAAATTAAAACTTACTGAGTGGAAATTATTCTTTGAACATAAGTTAAGAGGTTTTAATACTTTAATTCACAAAAAGTTTGTAACAAGTAGCTCTTTCCTCCATTTTTTTTTTTTTTTTTTTGAAAATCAAGCTTTTCCCATTTAAACTCCCATGTTAATTTCAAAGGCTTGGGGGCACGGGTTAACTCTGACAAAAAAAGAGAACAAGAAAAATGTTCAGTTGATAAACTGTGAATATAAATTAATGATCTATTTTTAAAATTGAACTATAGTTCGACTCTTAACAATATAATAATAATAAAATTGATTTTATAAGCCGATTATGAGTCTGTTCATAATTAAATAATTTATAGATTTTTACGTTAAAAATTGAACTATTTTATTTCGAAAGCCTTGGTAATTGATGAAATGTTTGCATCCGAATGAAAATTCAATATCTTTTTTTATTTTTCAAAAACATTGTGATTAATGTATTCCTAATTAAATGCTTTTATTCAATTTCAAATCCTATTCAAATATTATTGCATTCTAAAATACTCCATTTTTAAGCATTCAATTTGAAAATTTGTATTTAAAAAATTTTTGTTACAATATTTAACAATATTTGACTGTTCATTTAGAATAAGAAATTATGAATCAAACATTGGAAAATAATCTGAATAAAATTGAATTATTTAAAATAAAACAAACCTCGAATCGTACGAATTTCAAGGTGCTGAATGTAAACTTTAAAATTTGTATTGTTTCATTTTTTATAATTTTTAATTTGTAAATGACATTTTTCAATTTATATTTCTCAAGAAAAAACTTATAATCACTAAATTGTACTGCTTTTAAGTTCAAATAGTTTGAAATTGATATAATTTTGAACACTTACAAATTTCTCTGAAAGAACTCTGTACACGCTTTGAGGTTCGCTATATCTGCTATAATAAATTGAACATAAGAAAGTAAAAATGAAATATTGAAAAATAAAAAGGTTGAAATGGAATTATTTAAAATAATATAAGAATATTTTAAATAAATAATAATTTAATAATATTTAAATTATTATTTATTATTTAATAATTAAATAATATTTTAAATAATATAAGAAAATAATATAAGAATGTTTCAATAACAATGTAAAATCCTTTCATTGTAGTGTTTCAACCTAAAATTATTTAGAAATTATATAATTTTGAATATTCAAAAAATTTATTGATTCATTCTTCAAACTATTTTATTTCCTAAAACGCATTCTCTCCTTTGCCTGCTTAGTCAAGCTTTATTTATAAAATACCGATGCGGACCGATATCAGTTCTCTGAAAGAACACATTGTGTCGCAATTATGCTACGCATCTACATTCAGAATTAGGCGAATTAGATTTCATGAAGGTGAATATTGAAAATTGAAATTTTATTATGAAAAATTCATTATTATGACACTTATCATTATTATTACACATCTAAGTACTCAAAACTTATTAGAAAAATATTGAAAATTGTTTCTTTTTTTTAAATTAGTCACAGAATATTTTCCTCTTGTTTGTAAATAATTTACAATTGTTTAAACCATTATTATTCGTTTGACACTAGTGACATAACCTATCAATGTGTATTCCGCCAATTTAAAATACCATCGACTTTCTTTTTTTTTGTACTGTTCGATTATTTTTATTTATGTAATTACTTTTTATTAAGTTTTACATGATTTTCCCAGATAGCAAAATGCCCGCCGGCTGCAAGCGATCTACCGGCCCGCGGTCCGATCGATCGGACCGACGTGGCGGCAGATATGCACCTTAATGTGCACACCATTGATGTCTATATGCCAGCCCAACAGGCGGGAGCGACAAGGTCCGGCGAACTGCATGACCGACGGTCCGGTAAAATGCAGGCTGAGTGTGCGAGTAGATAAAAATTAAAAAAATCTTTTTTTATGTAAATAAATTAAAAATTTACAAATAACACGAAAGGTATTGACGAAATTCTGCGTATAATAAGTCCAAGTTGAAAGAAAAATTGAAAATTTTATTCTTATAAAAAGATATATTTATATCTTTTTATAATATTGACATTTTTCTTTCAACTTGGACTTTATATTATCATACGCAGAATTTCATTACCTTCCGTGCTATTTGCTAACTTTGTTGATTCGAAGGACATCGACAGCAAAAAATTGCTAACAAATTTAATCCAGAGAATAGAAACAGGTTTTACAAAATTTCTAAATCTTTAGGTTATGTATATAACATGTTGATGTGTTTCACCTAAGACTGACATTTTTAAACGAAACCCATGGGTTTCGTGAATGCATTCACGCCTCCTCAGAAACAAAAGTTTCACTTAGAAGAGCAGGCTATAGAGTTTATAATCTAAAATTTATGTTTTGACGATGCCTCGAGGTCGAGTGATCCTTCTATTATTTATCTGGAACGAACAATTGTTTGCAAATCGCACACTTTCACTCACATGCGAGCGAAAATTCACGGGTGTGAACGCCACACGAGATGAAACACGACAGGAACAGCTGATCCGAAACGCGCATGCGCGTTTTCGATCTCAAACTATACTCGCACTATCAGCCTGCAGCGGTCGTGCAAGTCGCAGGCCCGTCGTACCTCGCCGTTTGCAAGACCGACGGGCGTCTAATATGCCGGACCGTTGTCCGCCCTTCGGTCGCATTCCGACTCTGCCGGCCTGTCATGTGCATTTAGCAGGCACGCTCGTCTCCAGCCCGTCGGGCCGATCACGTGCCGGCACGTATTGTTATCTGGGTTATTACTATTTTTGAGTTCTCTTCCAAATTAAAATTGAATCTCCCGCATATTCCGATCTGTCCCGAATGATCCCGAACCAAAACAACCCTGATAAATGGCGGCTCGGAGGCCTTCAAGTAGGCACAGATCGTTCCATTGAATCCTGCATCCAGTGTATTATATATATATATCAGTGGTATGCATACATCAAAAATATTTTACCTACCGCAGACGAGATTAACACCGTACTTTTCAAAATGTGTAAGGCCTGACACGTACGCCACTGATTATATTATATTATCGAAATTGTCTTACACATGTGAAAAAACCGGCAACGCCGAAAAGGAGAATAAAACCAAATATTAATAAACACGCGCACGATTCGACACAAATCGAGAGGAACGGGGGGCCGCACAGTCACTTCACATAAAAATCCTATCGCAATAATAATATTTGCGATCGAGAACCGACACGTTTTCTCGCTGAAAACTCGCAAAACGAAACCGTGCGAACCCGACAACGGAAGTCGACAACAGCTGTTACGGCGCGTCGGGCGATTGCCGTTTGACCGACGCGACTCACGCGACTGGGTCTGCGCCGTATATTATTCAGCTAATGCGCGAATTTTTTAAATATAGCTTCTCTTATTTCTACTTCAAAATAATAAAAAAAGAATACAATACGATGAAAAATTAAAGATGCATTTTTTAAGTTTCTGTACAAATTTTTTAAGCATTGATTTTAAATTACATTTTAAATTCAATTTAATGGTAAACTTGAAATTAAAAGCACAAATTGAAGATATAAACATAAATAAATATGTAAAGTATAAATTATGCAAAAAAATTTTTTTTTATATTTACTTAATTTCGAATTCAAATTGACAAAAGGCTAATTGAAATTATTTGTATAGTCGATTAAAGTTGGAAATTAGAGTTTTAAAATAAATAAAATGCATATTGTACGTTGAAACAATACAACCATGCATTCAATAATTCTTACTAATTTCCTACTTTATTCTTATTATAAAATCGGGAATGTTTTAATTTTTGTAAATATCAAATTTTTACAATATCAATTAATTCAATCTTTAATTATAATAATTATCAATATTTAAAAAAAAATTTATTACAATAATAATTGTTAACTATACTACTATTATCAAAAAATGTGCTTATTACTTATATATCATGTATATAATGACCCTCACAAAGTGCGACACATGCGCCGCACATCGTGCCTATCACAAAGTGCGTCGCATATGCCTCGCACGTACGTGCCCCTCACAAAGTGCGACCCATATGCCTCGCACCCAGCACGCACCGCGTTCCCCGCATGCCGTGCGAGTGACGTGCCCCGCACGTTTGCTATCTCGGCTTTTACGACAAGAGGTTATGTTTTTAATATTTCAGTGTGTCTCCTGAAATGTTGTGACGTCTCCGCAGTATATTCTCCCAGAAAGGGCTGAAATGGCGTGTAAAACTATTACAGAAACATATTTAGTACCATTTTACGTTATTTCAATTTTGTCTGGTGTATATCATGACCAGTCTGGGCCAGGATCTGATATACCAGACTCTGGTGTCAGAACAGCACGCCAAAGCGGAAACAGCCGGGCGCCAGGCTGCAAACAGATTCTTCTTTTTCTGGCGCCCGGCTGGCGCCAGTCTGCAGTTATCTTGCTACTAGGGTTTCTATACCCTCTTCAGAATCGACTCTAATTTTGAAGAAGTATTCGTCATCTGCACATTTTCCCGAAGAGAAAGATCGCAAAGAGATCGCGAAGGGAAGAGCAAAGTGATCGTTAAATTGAATAAAAAATCATTTTTTAAGTAACACTGTGAGAGGCAAGGGGACTCACACCAAAAAGCACCCTTAAATGTGAAAGGCAAAGAGATTAACACCAAAAAAACTCACCAAAACGTGGGAAGCAAGAGGAGTAATCAAAAACCATCTCGACATGTAACAGATGAGCAGAACCATCCACCCAAATCGTTTATGATTTTATTATTAACTATCGTTTTCCTACAATGGAATCATTTTGAAAATTTAATTAAGACAATATATAATTCGTTCTTCAGCTACCTAAAAGTAAGAATAAAATAAAATATTCGTTACACGTTAACAGAAAAATCATTTTTGCAACACATGCATGAAAATGGGCACATTCCGTGTCCATAAAGCGTACGGAAAATTCCAGATTCCTCTACCGTGAGAGTAGCGTGTGGGAATGTAACATTCCCGCACTGAATTATTTACGAGCGCTTGTCTTTAGTTCGGGAATTAATATTCACACGGCATGTGAAACAATTACGCGGCGTTGCCCGGGCAATTCAACTGACCACATTTGTTTTCATGACGCTCATAAAAAGCTGTCAAACATCCGACCAGTCGATATGAATACAGGTGCCAAACAAGTGAAATAACCTCTGTAACAGAAAACGTGCTCCTTGCATATTTTGACGAACTCTCGAAAAGTCTAGCACCCGCAACACTGTGCACGTTACTCAATGTTTTTTTTTAAGTATAATGTGATAATATTGTGATTCAATATTTGGTGGGGTTTTTTTTAAGTCAGAGGGCTTCGCCCCCTGCACCCCCACCAGGGCTGCGCCCTGGACCCCCCACCCCCCGCGCCACCGCGGTCTATATGGAGGTCGCGACCTCCATATCGTATTTTTCATTGCATTTTCATGCATTTTTTGCAAAAAATATCGTGTGTGACATGTGCTGGAAGACATTCCACTCGTGTGAAGTTTGTAATACTCTTGGAATGTTTAACTTCGCGCACTTGTAACACAATGTACTATTTTATCAAGTATTAGAGCCACTGAGACACTATACATACAGCACACCTAGTAGCGCCGTGGCTAGTTAGCGCAGGGCACCCATGCTCTTATGAACTTCCACAACTCAACCAATACTTTCCATCCTATTTTCGTTTTGGGATGTTTTTCAAGAGAAAAAATCAAGCTTTATTTCTAGCCGAATTAAAAAAGTATCAAAAATGCGGCATTGGGAGAAAATCTGAAAAATGTTTTTTTAAAATGAAAAATCAAGGTGAAATAATTTTGTTATCGTTTAATGATTATTATTATTGTAAGCCTTGTTAAAATACCTCTTAAAACCCCTCATACAAAAGTAAAATTTGATAACTTTATCAGGTGTTATGTACAATTGAAGTTTACCAGTCGGTGTGAATCGTCGACAATGCGGACCCCTGTATCGTGACAACCCGTTGTACTAGGTGCGCCCACTTCACAGAATTTAAAGAGGTCCACTAGCACTACAAGCTGGCGGAGTTTGAATGAGATAGTTCACAACAAAACTTGGCGATAGGCGTAATATAACGATATAACCAGCCTCGTGGTACTCTGAAATGAAAGTCACGGAAATGTAGACCGTGGCCGAGGGCGGCGCTGGCTGTACTTTGAGGCCGAAAATTATTCAAGTGCACCGTGAAGTGTCATGATTGTGAAATTTTGTGTCCTCTTAATCAAAAATATTATAAGCCTAGATGCGGCGCGGGGTATAGTTCGAGGAACTAATTGTAGACGGCGCTCCCGGAGAAAATTGCCCGTTCCCCTCATGCCTCTCAACCCGCAATTCGTTTTTTTTTGTCCAAGATTAATTTTTTTATCTGAAAATTGCACTTATCCATTTTTTATTAGAAATTTATCCTTTACAAGTTGAAAATTAAACTTTTTGCAATCAGTTGTCGCACGTAGCGTAAATTACTAATTTGAGAAAATATAAAATCCTGTGATCCTATTCTTCACCTTCTTACCTTAAAACCAGCTGTATAAAATGCGAATCCGAAAAACCGGGAGAGACATGTTTTTCTTGATTTACTTGAAGATTGTTGCTGGTATTGGAAAATTATTTCAATAAAACTTGTCCATCTCTATGAAGTACATATTTTTGGTTCTATCAATTTTTTTTTACATTTACTTATTGGAGGACTCTATGAAAAAAATGAATCACCATTTTTAAACCCTTAAAATGCCTAATTCGGCAGTTTTTCTCTGTTATCACAAAAGTTTCACAAGAATTAATTTAAAGAAACAAATAAGTACACAAGTACAAAAAAGTAGAACTACTTGCATTTTTACAAGAAAATACCAATGAATAAAGTAATAATTTTAAGAAAGCTAAGAAATTCAGGTAGCCGTTTTGATCGAGGAAAACAATTTTCGGGCATTTCCCGGTTCGCAAAGAATTATTGAATTATTTTTAAATCTTTGGAATTCTTGTGATTAATTTTAGTTTCCGAATTTATATTTGGGGACATGTTATCGATGAGACATTTAATTATACTTTAATTTCTCACTTATAAAGTTCTAAAAAAAAAAACATAAATACACATTTTTAAACATAGTTATACTACTGAGATATAATCTATTGGGATTATTCACAAAAATATATATCTTACAAGGGAGTGCCCGTTGTTTTCTGTGTGGATTAATAATTTTTGTAAAGAAAGATCATGAAGTAAAATTTGGAAATACCTACCCAGGAAACAAAAATCCATTTACTTGCATTTGAATGGGGTTTCAGGTCATCTGAATTGCGTATCTGTTACTGGAATTCCAGATTGCCGCCCATAGGGTTGAGTGAGTTTCCATTGAGAAATCAGCTTTTTTAATCGGCCATGTAATTTTTTCATGGACCCATTCAGTAGCGATTATGAATCAGCATTATCCGATATAGGAATAATAGTTCCGATAGGAAATAAATATTCAAAGCGTAGAATTTATAATTTTAAGCTGTTTAAATAATTTACTGCAGAATGATTAAATTAATATTCTTTTAAACAAATAAAAAATACAATGAGAATTAAAACTTAATAATTTTTTGATTGAGAAATGATTATGCCACAGGTTAAACTGTGGCATCAATTATTTTAATACTTAATTATTTAATCAACCAATTAATTTCTAACATGATTTATTAATGAAGAAGGTGTCGGTTTGTTTTGGAAGAAGGATATAAATTATTGCACAAAACTGTTTTAATGAAAGTTTAACTAGGTATCAAAAAGCTTTCCTGACATTAACATAGAAAGTCTCATTTAAAGAACAGAGTAGAAGTATGAATGAAAAATTGCGCTCCGAGGACAGAGAATGTTGTTTGCAATTAATTCTTTTTGAAAAGTAATTAAATTTGCAGTTAGTTTAACGCGCGACGAATATAAATACCATGCGATGGCGCCAATATGCACCAACAGATTAAATAAATTATCATGATATACTATATGAGTATTATGTCGACTGTTTTTCGACGAACATTAACATTATGGCGAATGTTTGTCTTTGAACAACATGTGGATGTAGACATACTAGAACAGCGTGTGCTAAAAAATTATACTTAAAATAATTGAAAACAGTTACATTTATGCATAAAGTAGAATATTGAAAAAAACATTTAATTCTTTTTAACATTCAGAACTTCATGTACATCCGAATAAACATAGGTCTGATCAGTCTTTATCAATATTTAAAATTAAAATCTTTATAATCATCCGTAGTAATATAGAAATAATTATCTCAGTGTTTATAAATCAAGCCACGCGCCAAAAAGAGGCCTACATACTACAATCTCAATTAAAAAAAAATAAATTAACATGAAGATGTATTGACAATTGTGTTGATACTTTTAAAGCAGGCTAATATTTTTTACAGAGCACAGATAAATTTAAATAATTTTTTGTCATTTTATCTAAGTTTTAACCGAGTACAAATCAATGTAAATAATATTTTGCCATTTTATCAGTTTTGTCATTTGAACTGGTTCGATTTTTTCCTCAGATTTAGGCATTTTGTATTGCAAGTTAGAATTTAAATTCCAACATTAGCGAAAATTTTAGAAATTACTCATCCCTTTTCGATATTCATCATAGTTTAGGCTTAGGGCATTGAAATCAGGAACCAACCTCAAAATTTAATTGCCTCATTTTACTTCAGCAATACTCGAATTACATCTTTTTTAGATAATTAGTTTCTATTCCTGTTTCAAGTTAAATCTGTATTTGGAGTGAAAATTTATCTAATTTCAAAATTTGGTTTAAAAGTTTTTTTTCCTAACCCGAGCATTTGAAAAAATCGATGTACAGAAAAAGTATTTAAATTAGCCATTTTTTCACTCTGGATACTTATTCGATTCAAAACAGGAACAGGACCTAATTATGTAAAAAAGATGTAATTCTACTATTTATGGTGTAAAATGAGGCAATTCAATTTTGTGATTGGGTCCTGGTGCCAAAGCCATTAATAAGTCATTTTAAGAAAGTTTAGAGAAAGTTAGAAAATATCGTCTGATATTTGAAAATCAACTTCACAACTATTGTCTTGGATTAGGTCCATATTTGCATCGACGTAGAAGAAACCTTTGACTTCAGCTTGTTTTTGGTTTTCAATTCTCTGTTCGTCTTCAACCTTTTCTATTTCTCCGTCGCTTTCAACGTAATTTTCGCGTGAGGTATTTTCTCCATCATCTTCAAATTCTGGTTCACGTACAGCTTCTTCTGCAACTGCACGGACTGCTTCGCCTCTGATTCCTCCATCATCCCTGGGTGGTTCTTCATCCTAGTTGAAACACTACAATTGAAGGATTTTACATTTTTATTGAAACATTCAAATTAAAAAAAAGAAACAATGCAAATTTTATGTTTGCATTCAGCACTCTGAAATTTGAATTATTCGAGGCTTATTTTATTTTAAATAATTCAATTTCAATTCGTTTATTTTTGAATATTTCATTTTTACTTTCTTATTTTAAATTTATTATAACAGATATAACGAACCTCAAAGCGTGTCTAGAGTTCTTTCAGGGAAATTTGTAAGTGTTCAAAATTATATCATTTTCAAACTATTTTAACTTAAAAGCAGTACAATTTAGTGATTATAAGTTGTTTCTTGAAAAATAAAAATTGAAAAATGTAATTTACAAATTAAAAATTAAAAAAATTAAACAATGCAAATTTTAAAGTTTACATTCAGCACCCTGAAATTCGAACGATTCGAGGTTTATTTTATTTTAAATAATTCAATTTTATTGAGTTTATTTTTCAATGTTTGATTTATAATTTCTTATTTTAAATAAACAGTCAAATATTGTTGAATATTGAAACAATCATTTTTTAATTAAAAATTTCCACACTGAATGCGTAACCCTTTAACGACCACTGTTGCAGCCAAGCTACGTTCACTATTTCCAATTTTCCTATTTTCAGGTAACAAGACGTGCATTAGATCGAAATGGACTATTCCGCATCTCTTGAGGTGGTTTTGAGTTATCGTTTACTCAATAGAAACTGAAAAAATTATAAAAATTGAAAAAAATTTGTTTGCAAAAATCGATCAGAAAATAACCATACATTATTCCTGAATTTTTTCAGAATTTGTATTCAACGGGATCAAGGCTTGGCCCTTAAAGGGTTAAAAATGGAGTACTTTAGAATGCAATAATATTTTAATAGGACTTGAAATTGAATAAAAGCATTTAATTATGAGTATATTAATCAAAATGTTTTTGAAAAAAGATTTTGTAGTTTCAATCGGATGCAAATATTTTATTAATTACTAAGGCTTTCCAATTAAAATAGTTCAATTTTTAACGTAAAAATCTATAAATTATTTAATTATGAACAGATTCATAATCGTCTTATAAAATCAATTTTATTATTATTCTATTGTTAAGAGTAGAACCATAGTTCAATTTTAGAAACAAATACTTAATTTATATTTTCGGTTTATCAACTCAACATTTTTTTGACAAAAATTTGACAAAGAAAGTAAACAATTGTTTGCTTTTTTTGTTAAAGTTAACCCGTATCCCCGAGGCTTTGAAATTAATATGGGATTTTAACACTGGAAGTACCGGGATTTTCTGCCACCTTTGGTTACCAAGAGGCGTCAATTGCCCCATACATGCGTTGGGTGTCAAATAATGATTTTGAACAGTTTCTAACGTTAAAAGTTAATGATTGTAACAGAATAGTTACAACAGGGCCAACTCGGGACGACCCCACAGGAAAGAAACTTTGGGTCGCCCCCGAATCAGGGCGGAACCCCCCGAGGGGTCCCGAGGATTCACTCAACACGCCTGCCGTCGCCGGGCAGGATCAGTATTGTCTCGTCGTTAGCCGACTCCACTTGTTTGCTAACCCTTGCGTAGTGTCGATCCGCGCTCGTTCTCGTCGCCGACACGCTCTTCACCTGCGGCCTCCCTAATCACTCTTTTATGTCGGAATCGGCGTTGGATTTTGCGTATTACCTGACGTGATTCATCACGTCTCCAGTTCCGGACTTCGACAACACCGGAAACCTCTTGGAACGCTTCCCCGTGGGCAAGCCCCACGCTCTGTTGGATCCGCTCCGGATCTCTTTTCACTTCGCTTGACGGCGTTGTTGCCGGTGGCCACGCTACCATGTAAGTTTAATAAATAGTGGCTACTCTCTTTTAATGAAATTAACCTTGTTTTTCTTCGTGGAACCCTTTCTCGACTTTCCAATTCCCTTTTCCCTCCTCGGCATTACTACCCGTAACACCTGGCGCCCAACTAAATAACCCACCTTCTTCCTCCTAAAAATGAAAACCCGTCGAGAAAAAGGGACACAAAATAAATTCGAATCAAAAATCCAAAATACAGGACGTTACTCTTGACCCTTACGATTGAACTCTGACAATTTTGCATGCCATTGAATCCATTCGCCATGCCTTGCTAGTTGCTTAGAGACTTTCATTATTCTAGATTAAAATACTCACAAAAAGTGATTTTTACATGTGCTTTGCCAAATTCGTCACCGATTGTGACGAGGATTAGGATTGATTTTTGCAATTTATTCTCATATATATCGATACGCCAATTGATGATTTTTTGTGCCTATGAACTTGTGCCCAACTTGTTACCATGATTTATTTACCGTATGATTATTTATTATGCTAATAATATTATAATGAAAATGATATATCTACAATGACCTCTCTATATTTGTGCATGCAGATTTATTTATATTGCCAGTGATTTATTTGTGCCGATTGCCACCAAAAGTGTAATACAATTGCCATATTTATTTTTCTTTATCGCTACGTATATGCGAATATTAACATTGTCGCGTAACGTAATTCGTAGTAAAAAACAAATGTAAAACCATAAATGGGAAGTAAAAGGGTAGTTTCTCCTTTCTTGGATATAAAATTAAGTCGATCTTACTTCAAAGAGAAGGAAAGTAGAATCGAAATAAAAAAAAAATGAAGGGTAGAAATGCAAAAGGAGTCAAGCGCCAAATTTTCGAAATCGGGTTCATTAGCTCAAAAAATCAGATAAATTCTATTACACATGCCGGCCAAAGGATTTTTTTGGGGCATCATTTTTCAAAATTTGTGTTCTTGTGTTCACAGTCCGAGAAGGTTTTCCAACCACAAAGTAAAAAATCAAATTTCATTTTTCTCGACACTGGCTAATTATTTTCAATTACTATTGGGTCCCTTCCGTTCAGCACTGAATAACCTAAAACCCAATTCCTCATTTTTTGAAAATATGCACAATTATTACTGCTATCGTCATTATTTTGAAGTTGAAATGTCAGTTTTACACCATTACGAAGTCATAAATGGATTTTCAGATTTCGCGAAACTGCATGATTTTTTTAAAACAAACTTTTCGGAAATCAATTCGTCCATTCAATAGCTAGAATTCAAATTTTTAGTTTTTTCTTAAACTGCAAATTGACTCCACAATGAACGTTGAAAGATGTTAAAAGTCGGTACGGACCCAAAATCTAACCTCGAAACGTGACCTGTTTCATTCAATTTCTCGAAACCGGATAGCTTTTTGTGAGCAAACTTTGTTTAGTTCGATAGAGCATGAAAGTATCTCGAAAGTACTTTCTTATTTTTTTCTTAAATGTTCCCACTGAATTTACAACATGTTTTTAGTCTCTCCTGAAAAAAGTGAAAAATGGCGCTTGACTCCTTTTGCATTTCTACCCTTCAAATAAAAATAAGAAAATAGGAATCTGAAAAATAAAGCACTACATTTCTTATTGGAAAATTAGAAAACCTCGGAAATTACTTGAGGGAATTAAGGAAAATTAGAAAGATCGTAACATTGCGTATGTCGATTCTTAGAAAATCTTGAGCGTCGAACGAAATAAGCGGGTCAAGCGCGCAAACAAGTTCGCACGTGCAGCGAGCAATACACGCGACTCGCGGCAAGGTCACGCGACGTATTTTTAAAACAAAGGGTCCGACGACGAAAATAAACAGATTTTCGAACTCGGTAACAAGTTAATAGGTAATTAAAGTCCTTATTAGAATTCTCTAAAATAAATCCAAATATCACCACTGAAATCAAAATAAAATGTAGAAACCCGATATAGGAATTTAATATAAGGTGTCATATTTTCACAAACCTAAAGTGAAACTAAAATTAAATGAAACTTAGGTCGGGCAAAATCAAAAACAAGATGATTAACCCAACCATAATAGAAAACGATCACGACAATCTAGATTTGCAAGTTGCCGCTGCACTTCCAAATCAAAACATCGATATAACCAATGACACACACAAAAGTAGGGGAGCCATCCCAAAAATAATGAATAGGTCATTAGGTCGCGGTAGAGGTTTCGCCCCAAAAAACATAGAAACCCCAATAGGAAACGTACCAGACAAAAACAAAATTATCCCACCAATAATAATAGACCTAACCCAAACCACCCGAAATAAAACTTTTGACCCCATCGACAATACACTCTTTTGGGATCATGCAGATCTACCAAATTTAGACGAAACCTACACCAGAAACCAAACAAGACAGGAAATAGATAACAAAACTTTCGATTGCGACTCCTTTTTAGAAAACAATACACAGTTCCTTTTTGAAACGGACGAGCTTCTAGAAACGATAGAATTCAACGAATTTATGAATAAACAAAAAGAAAGATTTTTTAAAGAAAGGGAAAAAAGGGCAAATAATTTAAGAATTAGACTGGACCCGCCAGAAAATAGTTCTTTCGAACACAGAAAGAAAATAATGGAACCAATTACTAGGAAAAATAGAAATGAAACTCATAACAGGCAACCCGTTCAATTTAATTTGAGGAAAAGTTTAGAAGAACCTCGATTAACCTCCAATAATAATACCGACAATAATAACGAAGTAAGAAATAATAACTCGAAATCACAATACACAGACGATAACGAAACAGTACAAGACAGAACAAACTCAAAACAAAACAAACGACATAGACTCTCGACAACAAGGGAAAGGTCTAACAGACATTCTAGAATCCATACAAATAATACAGATAACGATAGCGAACCTGAAAATGATTTAAATAATTTGACAGTCCCAGCAACTTATTTTCCTTTCGGAATGATCCAAACACCCTTCCAAATTAGGAGTAATTGGCCAATTGAATTTCGTAATAATAAAGACGATAGTCCCGCGCATTTCTTGGAGGAATTAGAAAGATTCAAAAGGGGTTACAAAATAAACGACCGTGACATTTTAGAAAATTTAGACGCACTATTAATTGAAGACGCAAAAGACTGGTGCGAAATAAATACAAATTCCTGGAGATGTTTATCTGATTTTTTCGAAGATTTTAAAAATGCATATATAGATAAAAGATTTTCTGAGAAAATTAGGCAAAAAACTGAAGTTTGCAATCAAAAAAGGACACAAGACATTCATTCATATTTGACAGAAATTAAAAACTTTGTACTAAACTTTACCCTAGAAAAAGCGTGGAATGGGAATTGCGCAGAACGTACGAAAACCTTAGAATCGAATATAAAATGTATATAAAAAGGAATGATTTCGAAACTTTCGAAGAATTACATGACTTAGGAAAAGAATGGGAAACTGATCTAGCCAAATCCAAAATTCGAGGGCAAGTCCTACAAATTACCGAACCTAAAATAGAGGACAAATTAGAACAAAAACGCAATAGCAGTAGTGGGGGCGTAAATAATTCGGAGTATAATAAAGATTTAAGGGAAAACAAAAATAACCAAAACGGAAACCAAAGTCGATATAACCAAGGTAAAAAACAATACAAAAATCGATTCCCATTTATACAATTTGGATTTCCATTCCCATCTTTTCCAAATCAATATCAACAAAACTTCAGACCTAGATTTCAACCGAATTACCTACCCAGATTCATAAACAATAGATCCAGATACCCTAATAACCCTTATTACCAAATGCTACCTATGTTCAACCAAATGTCATTAGGCCCGAATCAAAATCAAAATAAACCAATGATAGAATTCCCTGCGGAAAAAGACGAAAGTAATTCAGGAAATAATAACACCGAACAAAATTACCAAAAAACGAACTTCGGGAATAAAAATAAAAAACCGAGTAACAATAATAATAAAGACTCACAAGAAAAAACAAGCCCAAACTCGGACAAAAAACAGAATAATAACACAAACAATTCAAATTGTTATTATTGTGGCTTAACGGGGCACTTCAAAAGAGAATGCCCTTACTATGCATATAACCAGGGAAACGGGAGGGGCGGGTATTAGAACCAAAAATATTACAAACTAATACCGAAACGCCAGAATATTTGAATTCGGATAAAGATGAAATGACGGAAACCCGTTTTCTTCTGATGACAAAATTCGGAGATACTTTATTTCGAATATTAGTATATACTGGTGCCACACACTCGTACGCGGGCAAGGAATTATTGAAAAAAATCCAAAAATCCAATTTTCCATTTTTAAACCCGTCTCGCGAAATTAATGGTCGCGAACGGTGAAACAGTCAACATGATTGGGCAAGTAGTAGTCCCAATTAGAGTCGGGAAACAGACAAAACATGTGATGTTCAGGTTAGTCCCAAAATTAAATTCGGTAGGCATTTTAGGCACGGACATGCTAAAAACCCTACGAATGACCTTAAATTATGACTCGGAAACCTGGTGGTTACCAGGGAGTCCCCCCACCTACTATCACATGGAAGCTTATCCAAAATCGCCCCCCACCCCAATAATTGAAAACAAAACCGAACCTGAACCTGACATCACAGTAAAAGAAAACAAGGAAGTTAAAAATCTAAAAATTAGGAATAAACCATGGAGTAAACAAGAAGAAAATAGGAATTTAGATAGCAAACCGAAATTCGGAGGTAGCGTTAACCTCAAAAGTTATAGAGAGCTTAACAAAAATAGGCAGATGATAGAAGATAGTAAAATTCCCTCAATACCTATCAATCCTAATCAATCCCCAAAAACGTCCAAATCCCAGTAAAAACCCCTGCAAAGGATGTCCCAAACCTAATGAACATCCCTACGAGCAAACAATTCCAAACCCTAGAGAGCATCCCCACCCCCGACACTAGCGACGACTCAAGCACAGAAAACTCATTCAATTTAGATAAACCTAGAATTAGGAAAAAGGGCATGAAAAATAATTCAGGAAAATTTTATCTTAATAGCGAATACGAAAACAAATACAAAAATTGCGATGTTAATCTTTGGAAAAATATCAAAGTTGCCAATCGGAAAAAATCGGAAACTGGATCTCAAAAAACGAATGAGATACCAGAAAGGGATAATAGAAATCAATGGATTCATTTTAAAAATAAAGCGGTTAAGTTAAATAATATTACGGATACCTTAGGAAAAATCGACGAACAAAATTATTGTTCGCCAGAATATTGCGAGGGTATTATTGAGCTAAACGAAACCCAACAATCCCAACTAGAAAAACTTTTAGAGAACAAAATAAAAATTCACCAGGGAAAGGAACATAGGGCAACCCATTTGACGAAACATAAAATTGATGTGCTGGGCCACGATCCCATAAAACAGCGATACTACCACGTGAGCCCCAAAATCAAAGAAATAATTTATCGAACAGTTGATAAATTATTAGAACAGGATATAATAGAACCCTCTTGTTCTGAGTGGTCAAACCCTATAGTGATGATCAAAAAACTGGTTAAAGATTATAGATTCTGTTTGGATTTCAGAAAGGTTAATAATGTTACTAAAAAAGACCTTTACCCAATTCCACTCATGACAGAAATATTAGACACTTTAAGATCAGCAAAATTCATTTCTAAAATTGACTTAAAATTAGCCTATTTACAAATACCATTAGACGAAAACTCAAAACCAATAACAGCATTCACAGTCCCTGGAAAAGGCATGTATCAATTTAAAAGGATGCCATTTGGTTTAACCAATGCTCCAGCCACTTTCCAGAGACTGATGGACAAAATTATTACTCCTGATTTAAAGCCAAACGTTTTTTGTTATTTAGACGACATAGTGATTGTGACTCAAAATTTCGAAGACCATTTAAAATACTTAAATATCGTATTAGATAAAATCAATTATGCAAATTTAACGATCAGTCCGGACAAATGCGAGTTCGGCTGCTCGGAAATCAAGTACTTAGGCTTTAAAGTCAACGACAAAGGACTCAAAATAGACACTTTGCCGAAATAGTAGAACCGATGAATAGACTACTGAAAAAAGATAAAAAATGGAATTGGGGATTAGAACAAGATGAGGCTTTCCAAAAAATCAAAGATCTCTTAACTTCAGCACCAATTTTGACATGCCCAGATTTCACACACCCCTTCCTACTCGAAACTGACGCGCGCAACACGGGGTTAGGAGCCGTACTTACGCAAACGATTGATGGCGTAAATTATGTGATAGCATACGCAAGTAGAAGCCTTAACGGCGCAGAATCTCGGTACTCGGCATCAGAAAAAGAATGCCTAGCCGTAGTTTGGGCCATACGAAAATTTAGGCCATATTTAGAAGGATATAGCTTTAAAGTGATCACGGACCACTTAGCGGTAAAGTGGCTCCATAACCTAGAAAACCCCACTGGCCGATTAGCCAGATGGGCATTAGAATTGTTTTGGAATATGACTAAAAAGTCATATATCGTAAAGGTAGTTCGAAACTAGTCCCTGATGCCCTCTCAAGGTCAGGGGAACCAATGAAAAATATAGCTTTCGCGTTAGCTTGTAGCGTAGCAAAACCAAATGCGGACAAAAATGATAAAACAGACGACTGGTACTCTACAAAATTCAGACAAGTGACAAAAAGACCCGAAGAACAGGAAAAATGGCGAATCAGAGATTCGCAACTCTATTTTTACAGAACTGACCCACTTAAATCCACTCTCTTACCAGACTCAAACCCTTGGAAATTAGTCATACCCCAAAAACTTAGACGACAAGTTTTACGGGAAAATCACGACGAAACCCAGGCAGGACATTTAGGCTCAGAGAAAACTTAAGCGAGGATTTCCGAACATTACTTCTGGCCAGGGGTATATTCGGACGTTATCAATTACGTAAAAAACTGCCAGACTTGTCAAAGAGTAAAACCGGGTAACCAAAGTAAAGTAGGATTAATGGGAAAAAGAATCGTCGAAGAACCATGGACCATGGTAGCAGCTGGTATCACGGGACCATTGCCGATTTCGAAAAAGAGAAAAAACCAATATATTCTAGTGTTTGTAGACTTATTTACAAAATGGGTCGAAATAATACCGATCAAAAAAGCGAACGGAACAACTATAGAGTCAGAATTTCACAAACGTGTCATTTCGCGTTGGGGAACACCGCGGATTCTTCACACCGATAACGGCACGGAATTCGTAAATAAAATACTAAGAGACCTGACAGAAAAATTCGGTATCAGGCACACGAAAACGCCAAAGTACTACCCCCAAGCAAACCCAACCGAGCGATACAATAGGACAATTAAACAAATAATTAAAACCTACTTAGATGACTACCACTCTACCTGGGACGAAAACATAGATGACCTACAATTTGCTATTAATACTAGTAAAAATTCATCAACACAATTTACCCCTGCGTTCTTAAACTTAGGTCGCGAATTGGAACCACTCCAGTCCCTAAGAAAATGTTTAGAACCCGATAACGAAATAGAGGTCCAAAGTGTGGACAAATGGGCAGATAGATTAAGAAGATAACAAACAATAAAAGAAGAAGTTCAAAAAAATGTGGACGAATCAAATAACAGGCAAGCTAATAGATATAACTTAAGGAGAAGACCAGAAGAATTTAAAGTAGGAGATAAGGTCTTGAAAAGAGTAACCAATCTGTCTAACAAAGCAGATAAAAAGGCAGGTAAGTTATACGACCAATATGAAGCTCCATTTATTATTAAAAATAAAATCTCCCCAACAATTTACGAATTGAAAAACCCCAAGGGAAAAAGTATTGGGGAATGGAATATCAACGACTTTAAATTAGAAAAAGCAGTTAAAGGTACTGATAAATAGCAGTTTAAAAACCGACATATATAGGTTAAGAACAGTTAAAATTAGGTAAAAGCAAAATGGCAGAGGATCAATGACACCAGCAACATAAAACGACCCAATTACTCTAGACGAAAACATACTCAACTAAAACCTCAAAACCAACTCCTTAGACCTTAAGAACAAAATTAGACAGCAAAAAATTTTCCCTTTCAGAACGATGGACGACACAAACAGATGCAAACTCTGCATGAACCAAATGTCCGAGCCAACCACGGTTGGCCATTTCAAGCGCTGCAGGGCACTCCAATGGCTGATCCTACGAAGGGCAGGGGTGCCAGAGGAGGCACTGCGATATCATCCCCACAGGCACATAAGATTGATGCTCAGAAATGAAATGGCGCACAAGGAGCAGGCAAACCAGGCACAATGGGAACGGGAAGAACATGAAAGGGAACGGGAACAAACGAGACTACAAGAACAGAGACTCATCAGAGTCAAACTTCATTATGGCCAATCAGAAGAGGAAAAAAGGGACATTGACAATCAGTGGGAAAACTTACGAAAAACAAAACAGACTGAACTCACTAAATTACTCAAAAAACTTAATATTAAACACAACAAAGACTAGAACTCCACATTTTTAAAGCAACAAATGTACTAAATAAAGAAACGAATTACAACCCTACACAAACAGGACTCTTAAATATCCTACCAATACATGGGACAACCACCTTTCTTTTCTTTTTTTTTACATATGTTACAGGAACCAGAAAACTACAGAAGAGACCTGGAATAGGAAAATATCCGAAAGCACCACCCACCTTTCAAACAACCTCAACGAAAAAACAGAAAGTTTTAAATGTCAATTCTGCGACAAACTCATACCCATACACCTTTATATAATACACGAAACGTTTTGTAACGATAGACCCTTTAGACACAGACAAAACTACACAACTCCAAACGAGGACGGAAAAACATATACGAGAGGGGGATGGGAATACATTAACAGGAAAATTCAAAACCTACTGGACATTAAAATAACACCAATTAACAATGACACAAAAACAAACAACCGCACTTAGGAACTGGACATACACATAGACTCTGAAACCACACAGGAACTCGACAGAGAACTCTAAAAAAATTGTTTTCAGGAATACACGCGAACCCCCGCGGGGGGGGGGGGGGGTAAAAAAAAAGTTACAACAGGGCCAACTTGGAACGAACCCACAGGAAAGAAACTTCGGATCGCCCCCGAATCAGGGAGGAACCCCCCGAGGGGTCCCGTGGATTCACTCAACACGCCTGCCGTCGCCGGGCAGGATCAGTCTTGTCTCGTCGTTAGCCGACTCCACTTGTTTGCTAACCCTAGCGTAGTGTCGATCCGCGCTCGTTCTCGTCGCCGACACGCTCTTCACCTGCGGCCTCCCTAATCACTCTTTTATGTCGGAATCGGCGTGCTACTTCATAATTATCGCTACTCTTTTACGTTGGAATCGGCGTGCTACTCAATAACCATTGCTACTCTTTTACGTCGGAATCGGCGTGCTACCAGTGAGTTTAGTGCGGCTCTTTTACGCCGGAATTGGCAACCTTTTTGTGGACCTCCTCCGTAATTACCGTTGGATTTTGCGTATTACCTGACGTGATTCATCACGTCTCCAGTTCCGGACTTCGACAACACCGGAAACCTCTTGGAACGCTTCCCCGTGGGCAAGCCCCACGCTCTGTTGGATCCGCTCCGGATCTCTTTTCTCTTCGCTTGACGGCGTTGTTGCCGGTGGCCACGCTACCATGTAAGTTTAATAAATAGTGGCTACTCTCTTTTAATGAAATTAACTTTGTTTTTCTTCATGGAACCCTTTCTCGACTTTCCAATTCCCTCTTCCCTCCTCGGCATTACTACCCGTAACCCGTAAAGAAGTATGCTATATTCATATTACATCGTTAATATAAATGGAGAAAAGTAGTGACTCCTGAAAAAGTACAACAAATAAGAGAAAATGCTAGCCTACCCCAGCGTAGTCCTACCGACGTCGCACGTTTTTATCCTAACTTTTCAGATGTACCTTTTTATGTAAGATCTGCGAATTGACTAAAAAAGAGCTTAAGTCAGTGTAATTACTATCTAGCAATAGTTTTAAGTAGGTTAGAGAGAAAAAATTTGTTCATAATGTTTTAAACAAATTAATCAACAAAAGCCATTTTTTGTGATTCGCAATGATTAGTTCTTTGAAATTCACAGTTTTTATATAGAATATAATAATGAATCTTTATTGAGTTCGTAACAAAAAGGATATGTACATGGCAGTCAGAGTTAACATAATAAGAACCCAAAGGGTGAGCTACAGCTTAGAGCTGCTTTCAAACCTGACCCTGAGAGAAATGTATGCCTAATTATGATTATTCAATAATATCTGCTGCTTGGCAGCATTATTTGAACAATTTTTATAAACAAATACACAATTTTCGTATGTCACAATGAATAGGCTCCATTTTTTTGCAGAATCGACCAAAAATGTCTTGCTAATGACTTCTTGCTGTCATTTTTTCAAATTAACAACAATTGGTAATTATTTAAACAATATTTGTGAACAAATTCACATTTTTGACATTATTCCACGAGAACGGCCAATTTTTTCGCGGAAACTTAAATGTTTTGTCATGAAATACCAGCAAAAACAATGTTGGGGTCAATTGACCCCGGCCGGTAACAGACTATAAAAACTCGATTTTTTTAAAAGTGCGCATCCAAAAATTCCCGAAAAAATGGTCAGATACTCCTATTTATGAATAATTAAAAGTCACAAAATGCAATCTCTCTGCAAGCAACCGCTGCGGAGATTTAACACTTTAAAAATCGAAAGGGGTCAATTGACCCAGCCTGGTACTTCTAGTGTTAAATGGGAAGAGCTTGATTTTCAAAAGAATCGAAAAAAGAGCTACTTGTTATAAACTTTTTGTGAATTAAAGTATTAAAACCTCTTAACACATGTTCAAAGAATAATTTCCACCCAGTAGGTTTTAATTTTGACTCCCCCCCCCCCCTTTAAGCCATTATTATTGGGCTTGGAAAGTGACCCAAAAACTACAAAATAGCAGTTTTCTATTAAATTCATACTAAAAACGGTATTCTTTGGATACTATGCAAAAGTTTCTAGACCTATCTTTTTCAATACTTTATAAAAGCACTCTAGTTTTAAAAATATTTAACTCTACATTTACTTTCAATTACTACACGAAACTGGTAAAATTATACGCCTAATAGTCTTAAATTGAAAGCAATACATTAATTTTATTAGAAGTTATTAAAAAACTGCAAATTTTAATGTTTCCGAAAAATGTTAATAAAGCAATTAATATTTTTTGAATTTCTTTGCACTAGTTTTAAAGATAATTTTCTTAATTATTTAAGTGACTTGATAAGATATTTCTAGAATTTTTCCTTCGGTGCAATCAAAACCCATGCTTAATTTAAAGAACTTATCAATATTGATATAAAGTCAGGTTTTCATAACTGAATTAAAACAAATTGATAGAACAGTATTCTAACAGACTTGCAGAATATTATCTTCAAAATTAGCCCAGAAACAATAAAAAATTGGTTATTTCCGAATCTATTGATATTTTCCGGAAACATTATCATTTGACGTTTTTTGAAACAACTTGTAATAAAAGTAACACATACTGGCTTTCATTTATGCCCATAAAACGGGTACTTTTATCACCTTTCATGCAATAATTGAGAGAAAATCTACAGTTTATTATTATTAAAACTAAGGTGCTTGTTCAACCTATTGAAAAATAGATGTCTAGAAACTTTTGCACGACATTACATATAAGAGAAAATAAATTTTTATACTCGTACATGAGCGTGAGTTATTATTTGTTTTGTGTAAGATTTCAATTTCAGTTAAAGTTTACCGAAGATGTTTACACATAAATCTGTCTTGGGTCGTAGTTTAGGACGCACGTGATGTTTTTATTTTTGATTAGGAATTTTTTTTCATTCAAAAATTTTATTACCTCGTTTAAAATTGAATGAATCTGTTGAAGATGGAACTATTTTGTTATAGTCATACGTATTAGTTGAAAATTCAACTGCTCTCTTCATCAACTTTTTGGCTTGAAATTTAATCGAATTGCATGACATTTTTTTTCTCGAGGAACAGATTTTTTTTCATTTGAAAATTTAACGACATTGTTGAGCACACGTGTTTTTCATTAAAAAATGCATCTCTTTCTGTAAAAATCTGATCCTTTTCACGTAGAAATGCAACTTTCTGATTTAAAATTAATCGTTCTCTGTTGAAAATAAACTTTTTTGTTGAAAATTCACGTTCTTGGGTTAAAAATGTAATTATTTTGTAAAAAATTCGTATTTTCAGTTAGACAATTCAACAATTTGACAAGAAATTTAACTATTTTGTTGAAAAATAGTCTTTTTTATAGAAAATAAATTTTTTTGTTTAAAAATGCAACTGTTATGTTGTAAATAAATCTGTTTTAGTGGACGATTCAAGTTGCTTAGATAGTATGCTGAGTCCAAGGCCTGAAAATATGTTATTAATATTATGTTTGCAGAACCTCCTTGAATCCGGCATCTAATAGTGGAGGATCATTGGCCATTTTTTGTTTTTTTCTTGGCTCTGGTATATAGTTTTAGGCATCTTGTAGTCTGGAATGATGTTTGCAGTTTTTAACTAACAGTTTTTAATAAAATATGCAAATGGTTCTAACACTTACTGAAGATAAAAATCTATATTTTAATAATAATTTCTTATAAAACTTAAAAAATGTCCTACATATGAAAATGTAATATAATTGGTTGCAAATATGTGAATAAATAATCTGATAAATTATCGAGAAAGTAAATACGAATCTTACCCCTACATTGGTAGCAGCAATCTTATCATAAGAGGTACAGACATTAAGAAATTAAATATTTTTCATTGATCAAAAAATTCCTCATATAAATTTTGAAACTATATGAGGAATTCCTCATATAAATTTTGTCTGAAAATAGCACTAGGATTTCTTAAAGATTTTTTTCAATACAGAAATTGTAAAGCATATAACCTCTTTACTAACGACAGGATTACTTGTCGAAACCATTGATTGCATCTTGGGTATAGTAAACACCGCTGCTAAATTTTTCTCCTTGGTTCCTGAAGGTTTGCAAGGTGCAACTGGTGTATCGTTCTTTGGACGCCCCTGCAATATAAAGTTAAGCATTTAACATATCAAGGAATATGTACGGTGAATCGTGGATACCGAAATTTCAAGATTAAATTTTAGCTAATCATATTTTCATCATGGCAATTTAATACATTATAGATGGTTATTTTATTTCTTTTTTTATGCAAAACTTATATCAAGACTACTTTAAAAATTGCCATGTCTTTCACGTGAAACTTATCACTTATATAATACCACTTCACAATCAGAAAGTAAAAAGAGATTTATCCACAATTTACCATAAATATTCCCTTTTTAATAATATAATCCCAGATAACAATGGTGCGTCGCACCACAGAATGCATCGCATTAAGCTGTCACGCAGTGTTGATATTATGCGACGCACATAGTGTAGGTACCGTGATGGCCGGGGATGACGTAAATTTACGTAAATTTGATATGATAAAAAATTAAAAATTATCGCAATATTAAAAATGTTTAAAAAACTAATTATTGAACCGCCACATCGTTGATGTATATCAACGATACGCGTCGTAAATACAATCGCTAAACGCTCGCTTGACTAGTGCGTAATGTGTCATTTTTCCTCCATTTGCAAAGAAGAAGTCATTGTTTTGTTCCTGCTCCCGGCGTCTGTTGTGCCTAGTTTTATCTATTTTATGAAATATGTCACAATCTAATCCATAATTGAATTCTTGGATTTGAGGTTATTGTAGATTTTTATAAGAGCTTTTGCATCGTGCTGCGTTCACGGTATGTACACATAGAAAATTGTATGCACTATCTAAATGCGTGATCATAACCTCATACTTTTTCGCCTGAGAATGTTGCGTAGCATTTCAATAGAAATCATATAAAAATACTTATTTCTCCTTAGTATCGTCCAATAAAAACTTATTTTCATTATTCATTCAAGTTTAGAATGGTCGGGTTGATCTTTGAGAATTTAGCTGCTCACAAATGTTGATAAAATTATTAATTATGTATTACGATTCTTAAAGTTACATTACATTATTTTTAAGCCCTGCAATTAATATGAAAAAAATGAGATTTTTATTTTGATATATTAGGTACGTGCTTACTATTTGTATTGTGAATCTTATATTTGCTGTATGAATTAATTAATATGAAAGGTACAATTTTCACTCTAAAATAGATTCATGTGTTGCACGACTTTAATGACATAATAAACGACATAAAATACATTTACCACTTGTCATTTTACATTTAAAAACAATTAAATAAATTATTTATTAACCCTCCCATTAAACCTGCACTTCGTGCGTGGAATCTGCCTGCACGACGTGCGACCCATGTGTGCATCAATTGATGTCGCAGCTGTGTGATTATATGCGTGCACGACGTGCGGGATAACCCGCACGAATACCCGCACAATGCGCGCATCGTGCGTACACAATTGTTATCTGGGATATATCTGCGTACTTGTTTTTGAGTCACAGATATTTTCGACCCTGCAGGAGGAACCTTATCACTTTTGACGTGCTTCTCTACCTAACAACCCAGCAAAAAAGAAAGAATTGATACGGATTGGGGCGAATTAACATCTTTGTAATACGCGTGAATCCCCCCAGATAACAAAATGTGCGCATGGTACGTGCATGGTGGGGGCACGCGTGCGGATAAACCCGCATGACGTGCGCGCACCTGATCACGCAGGTGCGTCCTCAATTGAGGGTCATATCGCTCGCACGCCGTGCGACTCGCACGTGTGCGGGCAAAATGCGATTGCATTGTGAAGGATAATTCTTATATTTAAATGATATTGTTACTCGTAAAATTGAAAATAAATTAATTTTATTCAAAGCATTTATTTAAATTCGAGCAATGTGATTGTTTGGATACAACATGTCCTGGAAATTAATTTTTCCAACTTATATCTTTGGGACTGAAAGGTTATCATTCACATTCTTCTGTTCTGGACACTTCAAAGTGTCGACGTCCCTAATTAAATGAATGGGCTCTAGCAAATACGTTGAACAAAATAAAGACTATTCACGATATTGAATAGGGACACAGACGATGAACAAAATAAACACTATTCACGTGCATTCAAACTCACGAAATCCACTAAAGTCACCACATAAAACCGCCAACGGAATGGGTGCATGCGGGAAGCTAGACAAGCAAGACCGCGGATTTTGCAGGTTACTGCGTGCCTCGACAGCGTACTACGCGTGAAACGATGAAAACACAGAGAAAATGAAAACCGTTGAGAAAATTCGAGAAATGATTTGAAACGAAGCAAAATGCTCAGACAAGACCGTGGGACGAGAAGACGCCATAGAAGTCGCGGAGACACTCGTGGCGCGTCGGGCATTTCCGTTGGATCGACGAAGGCTGCTACGCCATACGTATTATTCAACGACAGCGCGTTATTTTTAAATACGCATTTTTTAAATTCCTTACCAATTTCATTTTAAACTGTACACAATACAAAACATAAAATTCAAACTACAAATTGAAGTTACGCAAATAAAAAATATTTAAAGTTGAAAAATAATAAATTCCATAATATTATTATTATAAAAATTATTACACTGCGATGTAAGGATGTTGCTTGGTGTAATAATTTTTAAAATTATTTTTGGCAATACCCACCTCAAAAATTGACTTGACGTTTGCATACTTCTAAATTGTGCCTAAAGGAACTTATTTAAGCAGACTGTGTGCGAACAATTTTCGCGAATGCGCAGTTTGAAGATGGCTTACTTTAGGAACTGGTGAAAAAGATGCGCATGCGCACGTTCAAAATAAGGTACTTTAGACACTGGCATAGGTAACTTTGAACACTGGTGTTGGTATCTTCTTGAAATAAAATTAGATTCAACTCGAACAAATTTTTATTTCGAACATTTTTTCTTCAAAATTTTTTTTCAAACATTTTTGATTTCAAAATTTTTTTTCAACAAAATTTCTTTACTTCACTCTGTGCAATATAAAATTAGTGTTTTTCGTTACCTCCTCCTAAAACAACTTTTTCGGACGGGCGTTGCAAAAAATAGCGTGTGATACACGTGCGCATTATAGTTTTAAAATAAATAAAATACATTGCACATCAAACAATTTTACAAATGCAATCAATAATGTTAATAATACAAATTTCCTAATTTATGCTTTCGATAAAATTGGAAATGTTTCAATTTTTATGAATGAACCATTTTAACAATAATTCTAGTTGAAATTATAGTAATAATGATTATTAATATTGAAAACTATGCAAATCATGCCTATCACAAAGTGCGACTCATATGCCTCGCATCCTGCAGGTACGGCGTGCCTCGCATGCCGTGCGGGTAACGTGCCTCGCACGATTGTTATCTGTTGTCTGATTCGTTCGAACGCATTGAGACGCATTTAGATGAATTGAGACAGCGCGAATAGGGTCATCCACAAAAATTTTGTTTGCCTTATAGTTGAGTTTCTTATAAACTTTTGCTCCCAACGAATTAAAATGTGAAATTAAAACTCAATTTCTATTATTTAGTAATTTATAATAATTTATTAAAAAGTGATAAAATAGCCACCGTAAATGTCGATTAATAAAAGATAGCATGTGGCGCCTTCACGGCTCGAAACACGTGGTGTGACGTCACGCGCCGCCAAAACCGGAGAAAATACATGGGCAGTTTGATAAAAACCATCAAAATAATTAATTAGCAGCGTTTTTTTGGCAAAAATGGTTTATTTTTATAAAGTATCAATATGCCTGGATACGTTGAAGCCAGTTCGGATAATTTGCCAAAAGTGAGTACACTTATGATTAGCGACTTCTTCGCGAGGTGCTCCAGTTTCAATGTTGCTGTCACTCGAGGAGTGAAAGCGAAAAAGTAAGTAAACGGCATAAATGACGATAAAATTTTGAAAAGTTTATTTTTATTCATTTAATTGATTAACTATTGAGAATGATAATTGCTTCAGGCGAATCCTAACTTATATGCAATATATTCAATTCAGAAAACCTAACCTCACTTTTGTTTATAGTTGCTTTTATAAATACTTTCACAAATAATTCTATAAAATTGTTATAAAATTCATAATTATAAGATTTATAATTACTTTTATAAATATTTTATTTTATAATACTTGTTACGTAAATAACGATTTAATTTCACGAGTTTATAGCTCACATACATCCCGGCACCCCATATATAAAACCGTTTAACATCAGTCAATTACAAACTTTATGTTATCAAAAAAGCATATTTCAAATATATTTTTCTATTCAAAATAAAAATATTTACTTATAGCGTTGAAATGATCTTCGCAAAAATATGTTGTTGTCGTTACAGATGGGGTAGGGCACATGTCACGCCCGACTATTTTGTACCGTTTTTTCATTCCTCACCTTTGGGTAAAGATATAAATAATTTTCCTGGATTTTTGACAGTCGTATTCTTGCATTGAGGCACAAAACACTAATGGCAGCGCTGATTTTTTTGCATTTCTATGAAAAAAAACGTGAATCGCCCGGCTTATTTACAAGCGTTTGGCGGCTAGCTACGTCACATCAAGATGGCAGAATGAGCGCGAAAGAAATAGGAATTTTAAATGTGTACAAATTTTTCTTTTTCGAATGTAACTTCGAAAAAAAGTTTTTTTTACACTATGCTGGTATTACTAGCGATTTTAGAGCATATACTTTAATGTGCAACAATAAAAAAAAATTAGTGAATGACCCTATTGAATGAGTGTGGATTCGTATGAATGCGTGGTCGAGGTCAATCAAAAAAAAAAAATTAATAAAAAGTGCATGCGTATTTTACTCTCACGAATTCAGACGCATTGACCAATGTTGAAGCGTTTGCGTGCTAACGTATTGAAGTATTTTCGCTGACTTTAGACTTTTGCATTGTATTCGTACGTATAGAAAGATTCAAAATTGAAATACCGTCTTCACGAATTTACATGCATTCACACATAGGTCCAATGCGTCATTGTCGCAAAGCGGGATTTGCAGGGTGCCTTAGTCTTCTCAATTCAATTCGTATCAATATTTTCTTTTTTGCTGGGAATCAATCACAAATAAAGAATAATAAGATTATTATCTCAATAATTACGAGTATAAAATGGAAGTATCTAACAGTTTTCAACTTCAATTGAACAATTTTAAATAAAATGCATGTGAGACACCTCCGATTATTACCTTACCGACATTTTTTTGGACCATGCTAATTCGTCACAAGACGAGTTATCGAACTGAAAGTTTGGGAAATAGAGGAGTCAAACAAATAAGAATTAGCGAAGAGATATTCTTCTTTAACTTTTCATTACATATCTTTAGAAACAAAATGTAAAAGGTTTCATTCAAATTAGTGGAGCGTCGCCGGGTTTTTAAGTTTCTCATTTTTAACGTTTAACGTGTCTCCTCTAAAAATAATTAAATAAGACTCCGGAACGTTTATGTACCTATACCAAACTTTCAGCTGGATGCCTCATTTCGTTATGGAATTGGTATGATCGCAAAAAATGACAGTAAAGTAGGAATCGAATAAGTGTCGCATGATGTTAAATTTCATTGAAATACAAACATTTCAACTTTGCTAAATGGAACAATTCAAAGATTTCTGGTTACAAAATATCAGTCGACGCTATTATCAACGCTTTTACTTCAAAAATGTAATGTTCAGAATTATAACACTTCAAGAAATTTTAAGTTAAAAATATTAAAAATCGAACAATTAAACTGTTGTCAAAGGTTGTGACGAGTGGGTCACGTGACCGGATTCCTACCTTACCGACACTTTTTTTATTTGTAAACTTATGTTCACACGAATAGCCACATCGAGTTGAAAATGTGGAATAATAAATAAGAAGCACTAAGCAATGCGGCTCTGGTCCTAAATTTTTATAATTATGAAAAAAGTTTTTTTTGTAAATAATTTTTTTTTGCTTAAATGAAAATATTAGAATTGTTATTTTTTTACAACTGAAAACGAATAAACGTCCAACTAAAAAATGAATTTTGAAGAAATTATTTTAAATTTCAGGAAAAAAATGAATTTCAAGCAAAGTAGATCAATTTTCAATTATGTAGTTTATTTTTTAACAAAAAAATATTGATTTTATACAAAATAGTTACATTTTTAACCAAAGAATAACTTTTTAATCACTGAAATGAATCTTCGACAAAAAAATGAATTTTGAACAAAGCACATAAATTTTGAATTAAGTATGTAGTTTAATTTTCAACAAAAAAATATTAATTTTATATGAAATAGCTTAATTTCTATCCGAAGAGACGAATTTTTACCTAAAATGATAAACCTCGAACAAAAAAATGCATTTTGAAGAAAGTATTTTCAATTTCAACAAAAAAGATGAATTTTAAACAAAGTACTCAAATTTGCCACCAGAGACGAATTTTGAACCAAAGTGATGAATCTTTAACAAGAAAATGCATTTTGAACTAAGTAGATCAATTTTCAATTAGGTAGTTTAATTTTCAATACAAAAATATTAATCTAAAATGAAATAGTTAAATTTTAAGCTGAAGAGAAAAATGCATTTTTAACAAAGTAGATAAAGTTTTTATTGAGTAGTTTCATTTTCATAAAAATTATAAGTACATTGCAAATTCAAATCTCAACTGAAATTCAGTCAATAAATACGTGCAATTCTTCATTTTTTGATTCTTGTGCATAATCATCTTCAGGTTCAGCACTACTAATTTCTGCTGCTGACAGTATTGAACCTGGTGGCGGTGGTGCCAGTCTTTTAACGTTAACAACCTTCTCCAAAGGACCAAAGCATCCAAGGTATCTGAGAAATTAAAATGTATCAGACTTCAATTAAATATTTCACTGTATGAAAACAACATTTAAAATATTCAAAATTCTTACCAGCAAAATGTAGAACTACTCCATTTTTGTAACCGTCCCCTGATTTTATTTTATACAATTGATTCCTGCGGTACAAGAGAAGGTTGAAGTGTTTAATATCCACACATTCCACCGTTGCCCGTTCTTTGGTATTTTCAAACTGTACGTGGACGAACATTATCACGGAATATTTGCGTTTAACAATAAATCGCAATAAAACCTTCCTAGTCTTTTCACTCGGCCGAAATAACTAAAAATCAAGTAATCTATTGCGTGTTTTGACCCGATCACTGCTGTTCATTTTTGCGTGAGCACTTGTTCCGTTTTCGTAGCCGCATTCGGATTCTGAGAATTCAACTTTCTCGAAATCGCAGTCAGCGCCCAACTCGATTACCAAATATTGCCAAATATTGTCGAACAGTTCCGGTTGCAAAATCAAGGACGCATGACGGAACTGCGTGCATCGTACCCAATTGTACCGATCGCAGGCGAAGCGTGCCGGAGTGAGTACAGTGAGTGCGGTGCGGCACAGTGCGATATACAACAATTGAACAATGATCAATAGTGATCGATGTGATACGTGTTATGTTTATAAGCATACATAAAACACATTTTTTATGTTTTTTTTGTTTTAAATTGTAAAGTGATTTGCTGTTCCTTTTAACTTTCAACATTATTAAAGAAAGTACAGGTAAGAAATGCACATAAATACATAGACCCAGATAACAATATGTCGACATTGAGCCCACATGATGCGTGCACGATGTGCAGAATTGTTGACTCGTTGTGATGGCGAAAATGCCGACACATGTAACCTCATATGCGTCGCACGTCATGTCGACACAGCGTGTCAGCACACTGCCCTTACAATGCAACCGGATATGCGACGTACGTCGTGTCGGCGTGCGCGTGCCGGAAAACAGGCCTTGCATAATTAGGTTAGTTTTACAAGCCACGCCATGCACTCGACAAATAATGGGTCTAACACTCGAGCGATTGGTAAATGAACGTCGAGAAATGGTGTTTTTGACATATATTTAATTTTTATCAGAATTTTTGTTTCGTATTATAAATTTCGGAAGAAAATATATACAGAAACAAAAGTTCGAAAAATGTACTGCCCATCCAAATAAGTTTCAAAGTTATTGTAGGAGTTTTCATTTGTAGGATATACATTTCAACATTTAGAAATACATTTGTTACGGACGCTAAGTTTTATATGCTGTTTGAAAGTTTTTGAAATGCAATTCTGCCTGACCGAGCCAGGACCCAAGCCAGATTCCGTATTCTAAAAATAGGAAAAGTCCCAGAATATGAAACAGGGATAAGAAGGGACCTTGGGTGGCCTCGGTACAGGCGGGGGCAGACAGTTCTGTTATTGACCTAAGACGAGAAACACGCGCGGCCGTTTTTACAAATTTGATCTCCCTGCTCACAATTGTTAGCGTCAATTTTGAGCGTCATTATTTTATATTTTATGCTTTATCAGTGTTTTTTATTCTACGTTTTACATTTCAATTATACATTAATTTTTCACCAAAGAACATTTATGATGTATACAACAATTATACTCTGGACAATTTAATATTAACGCTTGTATGTATCAAAATCAGTGCAATCAATTCCAAATTGTTTAATTAATAAATAGAATTTTATTGTATTTCGCGAGTGTTCACTTATTTTTGAATATTTTTAAATAACCACATTTTGCCCCCTTCACTTTAAGTTCGCGTTATCATAATTAACAATGGTCCTTCGAGCCGGATTCTAACGGTGGTAGATTCGGTTGTGAATAATAAGTGTTGTGTTTTGGTTAAGAATTGTGTGACAGTTAAAAAATTAGTGAAAACCGTGTTGATACATCGGATAATTTCAACGATACTTCAACCAATGCCGACGTCAATGCGCTAGGCGTAGACGCCAATGGGGCGAACGACGACGAAAATGTTGACAGTGGGAAAAGTGTGAGTGTACAAGTGCACGCGAAAATTCCAGATCCTTCGACAAACATAACCCCAAATTTGAGCCTAACGGACCCAACCGATCACCATGGAAGAGAGCGGAAAAGCCAACGCAGCAATCTTGGCATCCCACCCGCATGGTACGGGAATCCGGTGTCAGAGAAGAAGGGAGGGATGTTAAAGTTGAAGAGAGCAGACAGGAAAAACAATGTACGCTCCAACGTACACGGCACCGTCCAACAGAGTAAGAAATTATCCCTGGCGAAAGTATCGGATAGGAATTTCTTCCGAACCAATCCGAAATCATCCGAATCAATCTGGAATCTGTATCCGAACCAATCCGAGTTAATTCGAACTAATCCGAAATTTTTTTTACATTTCGTTCGATCCAAATCGGTCAAAAATTAATCCGGCTCAATCCGAACTTCCAATCCGAATGAATCCGAACAAAATTTTCAATCCGAATGAATCCGAACTTGGATTGACCAAAAACGATTTTCAATCCGAATGAATCCGAGTTCGGATTGAATCGGATTCGTTGAAAAATAGTAAACTCTGAATTTCCTTGCAGAAATTGTTTAATTCATAATTCTTGGGAATTTGCAAATCAACATAAAAAAGAGTCATCGCAAAGATTTATCACTTAATTTAAAAAAAAAATTGAGCCTATTTGTTGAAAAATGAACAAACTATGAATTTGCTTATAAAAAATGGTTTAAATAATAACTCTTGGGAATTTTCAAAATACCATAGAAAAGAGTCATCGAAAAGATATTAAAAAATAGACAAACTCTGAATTGGTTTATAAAAATTGTTTAAATAATTATTAATTCTTGTAAATCTTCAAAGTATCATATCAAAGAGTCACTGGAAAAGCATTCTTAGTTTATTTTTTTAATTGAGCGTATTCGTTGAAAAATAGAAAAACTCTGAATTTGTTTATAAGAATGGTTTGAATAATTAATAATGCTTCCAAATTTTCTAAGTTTCATATCAAACAGTCACCGGAAAAGCATTCTTAGCTTATTGCGGTAAACAAATGAAGGCTGTTCGTTAATAAATAACCAAAATTTGAATTTTTTTTTAATTGCCAAAGACCATCTTCTTTCAAGTAGCAGAAATAAAACTTTTATTTCTCGCACATTCCATACCTAAACGCTGGATTTCAATGAGCTACATTCCCAATCCAGAAAAGAACTTTTGTTCAATAATTAGTTATAACGTAATAAATAATTTTTTAATCATTCTTAACTACTGAAAATTATTTACAGATAGTTTCAGCACAGATATAAAACCTTTTTTGATAAATCTGAAAATTAAAAAAAGTAGTAGGTATTTCTGAAAAGTTAAACAAAAATGTAAAGTTGGTTTTTAAATAAAAAGTTAAGAAAATTTATTATAAAAAATGCAAACACACAAATTATCCGAAATGTCGAAAGCTTTAATTAAAAAAGTAAACGGTACTCAAAATTTGGACATTTTCAAACATTTTGAAATGTAAATGAACTATGACTGAAACCTTAAATCGAAAATGAATTATTAAGCTTGTTCGTTAATAAATAACCAAAATGTGATTTTTTTTTTAAATTGCCAAATAGCGTTTTCTTTCAAGTAACAGTAATAAAACTTTTATTTCTCGCTCATTCCATACCAAAACTCTGGATTTCAATTAGCTAAACTTTCCCAGCCCAGAAAATAACTTTTGTTTAATAATCTGTTTATAACGTGATAAACAAATGATTATTGTAAATTTACAAAGTAGCATAGAAAAGAGTAATCGGAAAGGCATTTTAATTTGATTCCGTAAACAAATTGAACTTATTCGTTGAAAAATGGCCAAACTAAAGATATTCTTAGATAATTTTATAAACAAATTGGGCCTATTCGTTGAAAAATAGCCAAACTCTGTATTTGTTTATGAAAATTGTTCAAATAATTAATGATTCTTGTAAATTTGCGAAGTATAATATCAAGAAGTCACCGAAAAAGCATTCTTAGTGGATTCCGTTAAAAAAACTAAGCCTTTTCGTTGAAAAATAACCAAACTCTGTATTTCCTTACAAAAATTGTTTAAATAAATGAATTACATAATTCTTTGGATTTTGTAAAGTGCTATAGAAAAGAGTCATCGCAAATATATTCTTAGTTAAATCTGTAAAAAATTGAGCCTATTAATTGAAAAACAAAATTTATTATAAAAAAATCTTAGTTTTAAGTAAATAATAATTCTTGGCAATTTGCTAAACATTATGAAAAAAACTCATCGAAAAGACATTCATAGTTGATTCCGTCAGCAAATTGATCCTATTCGTTGAAAAATAGTAAACTCTGAATTTCCTTACAAAAATGGTTTAAATCATAATTCTTGGGAATTTGAAAATCAACATAGAAAAGAGTCATCGCAAACAACTCAGTCAATTTTTTTAACAAATTGAGCCTTTTTGTTGAAAAATAAACAAACTATGAATTTGCCTATAAAAAATGGTTTAAATAATAACTCTTGGGAATTTTAAAAATACCATAGAAAAGAGACATCGAAAAGATATTAAAAAATAGACAAACTCTGAATTGGTTTATAAAATTTTTTTAAATAATTATTAATTCTTGTAAATCTTCAAAGTATCATATCAAAGAGTCACTGGAAAAGCATTCTTAGTTTATTTTTTTAATTGAGCGTATTCGTTGAAAAATAGAAAAACTCTGAATTTGTTTATAAGAATGGTTTGAATAATTAATAATGCTTCCAAATTTTCTAAGTTTCATATCAAACAGTCACCGGAAAAGCATTCTTAGTTTATTCCGTTGAAAAATTAAGCCTATTGGTTAATAAATAACCAACATTTTCTTTTTTAAAATGGGTTAAATAATTAATAATGATTTCAAATTTGCTAAGTTTCATATCAAACAGCCACTGGAAAGGCATTCTTAATTTATTCCGTTAAAAAAAATGAAGCCTGTTCGTTAATAAATAACCAAAATGTGATTTTTTTTAAATTGCCGAATATCAACTTCTTTCAAGTAACAGCAATCCATATAACTTTTATTTCTTGCACATACAGATAGTTTCAGCACAGATATAAAACCTTTTTTGATAAATCTGAAAATTAAAAAAAATAGTAGGTACTTCTAAATAGTTAAACAAAAATGTAAAGTTGGTTTTTAAATAAAAAATTAACCAAATTTATTATAAAAAATGCAAACACACAAATTTTCCGAAATGTCAAAAGCTTTAATTAAAAAATAACCCTTTGCGGGGCAGTGGGACATATACGTCCCACCTGTTTATCATCAATAATTTGGATATTTTCCTACTTCTTCCTTGTATTCTTTCGTAATTTATTGGATGTTTGAGTAGTTGAGGTTCAAATATTGATATTTTCATAGATGAGAAATCAATATCTTCATTATGTTCATAATTATAAACAAATTACTTTCCAAAAAAGCCCCTTTTTACGGATAAATTTGGTTGTAGGAAAACAAGCCCCATAACATGCTCAAGTCATGGTGGGATTCTATGTATTTTGAGTCGTAGTTTCCGAATCTGTAGTCAGATTTTTGAAATTCAAAATGGCTGAACCAATATGGCGGCTATTTTGAGTCAAATTTGTGGTTTTTTTGTTCAATCGGCGAGAAACCGGATTATGGGGGTTTTTGAGGTCGCTGATTACGATTCTGATATCAAAGACACAAAATTCAAGATGGCGAATACAATATGGCGGCAATTTTGGTAAGAAAATTGATATGAAAATGTGCGTATGCTACTCTCGGACTAACATTTCGTTTTTTTCTCCCAAATTCCATCCATCTCTGCAAGACGGAATCTGAGAGGAAATTTGCAAAAGGAGATTCATCCTCACTATTTTCAATATCATCATCCGGATCGTCGTCACTGGGTATTTCAGTTTCTTCAAAATTCTCCTGTATTTTGGTCATACTAGATAATTGAAATCTCAAAAATGGTTTGAAAATAGTGAAGAGGCAGAAGGCATTACTTACAATAATCAGAAGTGTACGATACTTCCTTCGATCATAAGTGGAGAATTACAACCTCGAGCAATGAGGGGGAGAAGGTAGCGTCATTTGTTTCGCGCGATCTTCAACTGTTTTGCAAAACAGGAAAAGACGCTAGCTTCTCTCTCTCGTTGCTTGATGTTATGATTCTTCTCTCATGAACAAAGAAAGTA
>CAKNXH010053590.1:0-12979 GCA_932178445.1 Andricus quercusramuli | reverse complement strand
AAAAATACAGCATTTGCAGAGATTTTTAGAAAAAAAAACAATATTCCGCAAAGTGCGGAACCTTAAATCTGTCTGGAACATTCCAAAATTTTTCAGAAGAATCAGCAAATTCGAGATTCCAGAATATTGTAAAAAAGTAAAAAAAATTCCAGCTTTTGCATAGATTGAAAAAAATAATGTTCAACAAAGTGCGGAATAATCCTAAATATTTCTGGAACATTCTAAAATATTTCAGAAGAATCAAAAGATTCGAGATTCCAGAATATCGTAAGAAAGTAAAGAAAATTCAAGCTTTGCAGAGATTTTTAGAAAAAAAAGAATATTCCACAAAGTGCGGAATAATCATAAACCGTTCTGGAACATTAGAAAATTTTTCAGAAGAATGAACAAATTCCATATTCCAGAATATTGTAAAAAATTAAAGACTATTCCAGCATTTGCAGAGATTATTAGAAAAAAAAGAATTCTCAAGAAAGTGCGGAATACTAAATCTTTCTAGAACATTCTAAAATTTTTCAGAAGAATCAGCAAATTCGAGATTCCAGAATATTGTAAAAAAGTAAAGAAAATTCCAGCTTTTGCATAGATTAAAAAAAAATAATGTTCAACAAAGTGCGGAATAATCCTAAATCTTTCTGGAACATTCTAAAATATTTCAGAAGAATCAACAGATTCGAGATTCTAGAATATTGTAAAAAAAGTAAAGAAAATTCCAGCCTTTGCATACATTTTTGGAGAAAAAAAAAGAATATTCCACAAAGTGCGGAATAATCCTTCTAGAACATTTTAGAATATTTCGGAAGAATCAACAGATTCGAGATTCCAGAATATTGTAAAAAAAAGTAAAGAAAATTCCAGCTTTTGCATAGATTTTTGGAGAAAAAAAATAATATTCCACAAAGTGCGGAATAATCCTTAATCTTTTTAGAACATTTTAAAATATGTCGGAAGAATCAACAAATTCGAGATTCCAGAATATTGTAATAAACTGAAGAAAAATCCGGCATTTGCAAAGGTTTCTCGAAAAAAAAATATTCAACAAAGTGCGGAATAATCTTAAATCATTCTAGAACATTTCAAAATATTACAGTGGAATCAAAAAATACGAGATTCCGGAATATTGTGAAAAATAGAGAAAATTCCAGCTTTTGCAGAGATTTTTAGAAAAAAAATATATATTCGGCAAAGTGCGGAATAATCCTAAATCTTTCTAGAAGATTTCTAAATATTTCAGTAGAATCAAAAAATTTGAGCTTTCATAATACTATAAAAAAACTATAGAAAAATGCAGCATTTCCAGAGATTTTTAGAAAAAAAAAGAATATTCAAGAAAGTGCGGAATCTTAAATCTGTCTGGAAAATTCCAAAATATTCTACAAAAGTCCAGCAGAAGTAACTAATTTGAGGTTCCAGAATACTGAAAAAAAAGTCCAGCATTATTTGCACAGGTTTTTAGGAATAGTAGAATATTCGACAAAGTGCGGAATAACCCTAAATCTTTCTAGAACATTCCAAAAATATTCCAGAAGAATCAAACAATTCAAGCTTCCAGAAAACTAATTTGAAATTCTAGAATACTCTTCTATCATGTCCTGTCCGATACTATTCTCTGTTAACTACTTTCCATCACTCCCTTACTACCTCTCCCCTCACTTCCTTTACATCCACTCCCTTCATCTATTTCCCCTTACCAACCACCCTTTCCCTATTGCTTACTTACCTTCCCCTCGCTTCCCTATTCTACTCTTTCCCTCATTCTCCCGCAACTTGCCCTACTTACCGTCCCTCACGTCTCGTACTTTCCTTACTCCTACTTCCCCTACTACCACTCCATTACTTCTTCTACCGCCTGTTCCTTCTAATTCTCTCAATTTCCCTACTTCCCTTCTTCATCTACTTGCCCTGCCTAGTCTTCCCTTCCATACTTCCCTCCCCGCACTATCATTTCCTACTCACCCTCACTTTCCTACTACACCTCCACTTTCTTCCCCTTCCATCAAATGTATTTTCTATAATTATAATTTTTAATTTAATAATATAATCTCTATTTCAAAGTACTCCTACCCCCTTTTTCAGAATATTTATATGTTATTAGTATTTATATAAACATAGATTATTTAATGTTGGAAAATATTAAATTATAGTTTAAATATTCAATATATATACACTTACACCACTCCTCTCACATCCCTCACTTTCACGCACTTCTAATAGTTCCCTTTACACATCCTTACATACCCTACTTTTCAAACCTCTCTTCCCTTACTTTGCCCTTATCTACTTCCCTCCTCAATTCCCCTACTTTTAATCCCCTCGCATCCCCTCTTCTACTTTTTGTATTCACATCACTCCTCCTACATCCTATACCCTCCCTTATCTTCCTCTACTTCCCCTCCACTCATCTTCTCAGTTCCCCAAGTTTCTCTTCCCTTACATCCCTTACTTCTACTTCACCTACTTCCACTCAAATACTTTTACTGAATCTTCCTTCGAATTCTCTCACTTCTCCTATTTCCCACCTTTCTTCTCCCACTACATCACCACTTCTCATATTCTCATATACCTTCCCTAATCTTTCCTTCCATACATCCCCACCCGTCCCTTGCTCTATCCTCACTTCCCCCACATCTACTTCTACTCTCCTCAGTTCCCCATTTTTTACCCCTCTCTCCTCACTCTCTCACGCCTCTTCTAATTCTCTCACTTCCCCACCCCTCACTACAATTTTCTACTCACCCTCACTTCCTTACTACACCACCCATAAAATGTATTAACTTTGAAATGCACGTCTGGATTATGTTAATTTAAACAATAATAATGGTATTCGATTTATATAATTAATATTAAGTTCTTAATTAAATAATATAATCGTTATTTCTAAGTACCCCTATCCCCTTTATTAGAATATTTATTTCTTATTATTATAACATGTATATAAACTATTTAATTTAGTGAAATATTTAATTATAATTTAAATATACAATATATAGGTGTACACCCCTTCTCCCACTCCATTCACTTCTACTACTTCCTCTTCCCACACTTACCATCCCCTCATTTAGCCTATTACCCACTTCTCCCTCCTCCTCACCTACTTCCTAATTCCCCTATTTTACTCCCTCCCTTAGTTATCCTACTCTATCTCCCTTACTTCTCCAACTTCCCCTTCCTTAATCTCTAATTCCACTCCCATACTTCCCCTACCTCCCTTCTCTTCTTCTCCCGGGGAAAAAGTACAATGGACGGACGGACGGACATCCGGCGGAAACTATAAGGATTTCTGCCCAAGGCTACGAAACCCTAAAAATAATCAGATTTGCCGAAATTTGTCATAAATTTCCGGAAATTTTTTCAAATGCATTTTGGGTAATCCAAGGTAAGTTAAGGTAATCCAAGGTAAGTAATACCTGTAAAATTACCATAAATGACCGAATTTTTTTCATAAATTCCCGGAAATTTATGAAAAAAACCAAAAAATGAATTTTGGGTAAGTTACCATATTTACTTGTGAAATTACCATGAATGACCGAAATTTTTCATGAATTTCCGAAAATTAAAAAATAATTTTTGGTAATTTATGGTAACTTACCATATTTACCTGTAAAATGACCGGAATTTTTTAAATAAATTTCCGGAAATTTTCAAGTAATCCATGGTAAGTTGCCATATATGCATGTAAAATTACCATAAATGGCCGCAATTTTTCATCAACTCCCGGAAATTTATGAAAATTTTTTTAAATGAATTTTGGGTAAGTTACCATATTTGCTTGTGAAATTACCATGAATGACCGAAATTTTTCATGAATTTCCGAAAATTAAAAAAAATTAATTTTTGGTAATTTATGGTAAATTATCATATTTACCTGTAAAATGACAGAATTTTTTTATAAATTTCCGGAAATTTTTTCAAATGAATTTTGGGTAATCCATGGTAAGTTACCATATATACGTGTAAAATTACCATAAGTGGCCAAAATTTTCCATAAATTCCCGGAAATTTATGAAAAACTTTTAAAAATGAATTTTGCGTAAGTTGCCATATTTACTTGTGAAATTACCATGAATGACCGAAATTTTTCATGCATTTCCGAAAATTCAAAAAAATTAATTTTTGGTCATTTATGGTAAATTACCATATTTACCTGTAAAATGACCGGAATTTTTTTATAAATTTCCGGAAATTTTTTCAAATGAATTTTGGGTAATACATGGAAAGTTACCATATATACCTGTAAAATAACCATAAATGGCCGAAATTTGCCATAAATTTCCGGAAATTTATGGAAATGTTTAAAAACGAATTTCGAGTAATCCATGGTAATTTACCAATATACCTGTAAAATTACCATAAATGATCGAAATTTTTCATGAATATCCAGAAATTTAAGAAATGGATTTTGGATAATTTGTCATATTTACCTGCAAAATTACCATAAATGACCGAAATTTTTCATAAATTTCCTGAAATTTTTAAAAATGAATTTTGGGTTATACCATATTTACCTGTAAAATTACCATGAATGACCGAAATTTTTCATAAATTTCCGGAAATTCAAAAAAATTAATTTTGGGTAATTCATGGTAAGTTACCGTATTTATCTGTAAAATTACCATAAATGACCGGAATTTTTGATAATTTCCGGAAATTTTTTCAAATGAATTTTGGGTAATCCATGGAAAGTTACCATATATACCTGTAAAATTACCATAAATGGCCGAAATTTGTCATCAATTTCCGGAAATTTATGGAAATTTTTAAAAACGAATTTCGAGTAATCCATGGTAAGTTACCAATATACCTGTAAAATTACCATAAATGACCGAAATTTTTCAGAAAATTCCGGAAATTTATGAAAATTTTTTTAAAATGAATGTTGGGTAAGTTAACATATTTACATGTGAAATTACCATGAATGACCGAAATTTTTCATAAATTTCCGGAAATTCAACAAAATTAATGTTGGGTAATTTATGGTTAGTTACCATATTTACCTGGAAATTACCATAAATAACCGAAAATATCTATGAATTTTCGTAAATTTATAAATATTTTTCAATTGAATTTTGGGAAATGTGTGGTAAGTTAGCATAAATCACCTTAACAATAATTTCATGCTTCATTATACAAAATCTAGTATGGACTGAATGAAATCATGTCTGTATTTCGAGAAATGTCTGAAATCATCCATTTGTTATGAAAAATATCGTATGCGGCAAGGGGGAGAGGCACTTTTTCGCCCCCCTAGGGGCATAATATAATATTCACAGTCATGTTCCATTCTTTTGTCAATTGACGACCTTTCATTGTCACACAAAAAAATAAAATATCAAAAATTTCAGGTAAGTGTATGAGATCGGGTACTCTAACCTCAAATTTTGGACAATTGATTATATTTCGTGAAACTGAAAGGTCTTCAACCGATAAAAGGATGAAACAGAATTGCGCACACGTCACGACATGGCCATGACGTCAGGCTAGAAGACTCACTATTCCGCGAAATATTTCAGTCGTTTTTTGATTCTATTATATTATTTTTTAGTTGGCAAATTCTATTATTACAAGGAAATCTTAAATTTTTCACCTCGTACGTCAACAAAAACACTTGAAAAACACTGACATGCATGATGCGCAAAGGGACCGGTTTTAAATAGACCCGCGCTTTTTGGCACATGCGCAGTTGAAAAAGTTGCGTACAGAGGGCGCACCGATACAAGGTCGGGCCAGCCAATGAAAGTCGCTTGAGAAAAGTAACCTGACGACTTGCGGTAAAAGTGGGGGGCCCCTCCAGTCCTAAAAATAAAATTAAAAGAAGCTTGGCAGAATGAAATATTTCATTACTTGTATGATGAAATAAAACACGTTTTCTTGTTATTTATCGGAACATATATTTCATTTCTCTCATAAAATATACATCTTCTTTTAAAGACGACTTGCGTGATACTATGTAAAATCGTAAGCGTACATAATATTTGTCAGAGAACCAACGCAGAGTAGACGAAATCTATGTGTACGTTATAATAATTAATAAGTATATCATCCATATGTATAAACCTCCCAACAACTTTTGTTCGATTTTTACTCCAGTACAGAGAACGGAATAATTAATATTATAATTAAATTAATTAAGCTTCCACCCCTCCAGGAAGCTGGCACCTAAAAAAAAAACGGTATCTCGCATTTTGACAATGATCGCGAGATTGGAGACCGTCTTAAAAGAACTCTAAAAAAATAATCTAATGCTTAATTTCCTAAATGGACCAAAAATTCCATCACTGATGAAAACTGTCCAGGTGATTCGATAATTTCCTCTGCGCTTCCCCCGAATAACAAAATCGTTCAACAAAGTCTCCAACAACATAACTAGGTCATTCGGACCGGAATTAATATTTTGGCATTATTAATTCATTATTTCCTAAATAATTGTCCCTAAGCATAATTAATTGCATTTGTTCAGTTTTCTAGAGTCAAAATTTAATCCCGGTCCGTTAGTCTTAACCTTTAACCTAATTCTTAAATCGCAAGCGCTCTCGGAAGCGCAAACCGATAAATGATCACGAAAGGGGGAATTTTCAAGCAAAGAATCCTTCACATGCGCAGAACTTTTCCGCGCATGCTATGAATTCTTGACATGCGCAGAACTTTTCCGCGCATGCTATGAATTCCTGACATGCGCAGAACTTTCCCGCGCATGCTATGAGTTCTCCACATGCGCAGTTTTTCTGCGCATGCGATGAAAATACGCCCCAGCGCGAATCAGTTAGGGACCATCCATAAATTACGTATCTAATTGGGGGGAGGGTAATCGATATTGTTACGTAATATATTTTTTACAAATGAAACTTATAGGAAAATACGTCTATCCAAAATTATAGTACATAAAGCTAAAGATGAGTAAATTTACAATAAAAGATTGTAATAATATAAATAATATCCATAAAAACAAAGCTTTTTTTACGATTTTTGAAATTACTACTAACCGCAACATCATTCAAGATTTTTTTTAAGTTTATCTGATTAAGGTAAGACATTTTAAAAGATTTTCAGGGATTTGTAAGGAATTTCAACCGACTTCACGGGATTTTATAATATTTTAATGAACTTTCAAAGAATTTATTTACAAGATTTGAAGATTTTAAAGAATTTACAAGAGCTTTAAAAATTTTCAAAGGATTTCAAAAGATTTGAAATAATGTAGGGTATTTTAAGGAATTCCAAGGAAATTTCCAGAATAAAAAAATTCCAAGGATTTTCAGGGATTTCAACAAAAAATTCCTAACGTTTTAAAGAATTTCGGAAGATTCCAAGGGATTTTCAACCGGTTTCAATGAATTTCATCAGATTCCCGATGATTTCAGTAATTTTAAAAGAAATTTAAATTTCAATGAATTTATAAATGAAAAAATCTTCAAGAGCTTTACAAATTTTCAAGGGATTTCAAAAAATTTCCCAAGATTTTAGTGATTTCGAAAGATTAAAAAAAAATCATGCGGTTTTAAAGAATTTCGAGAGTTTTGTAAAGATTTTCTAATACTTATAAGGTTTTTGAGTATTTTAAACGATTCTAAGGGATATTTTAAGAAATTTCAAAGGATTTTTGGGCTTAAGAATATTTTTATGAAATTTCAAAGAATATATTCCCAAAAATTAAAGGTATTTTAAAGGATTCCAAGGAATTTTAAAGAGATTTACAATATTTCAATGAATTTCAAGGAATAAAATCATAAGGCGGATGAATATTCCCCAAATTTTATTTTCCCTAATATTATTTCACCTGATAGCAATTACCTACAATTTTTCTTTTTTTCCAAATTAACATTTAACATAATTTTAATTTGACCGAATAAGCACATAACCTAAAACTCATTTAACTGAAACGCCGTAAATTTCATTCTTCCTGAAATGGCGTCCGGCATTCTGATTGGCCGATTCGAATTTCGCGGCATTATTCAGCCAATCAGAATGCCGGACTCCATTTTATGAGAGTAAAATTTATGTTAAATGCAATGAAGACAGATGGCGCTTCAGTTGCATGAATTTAAGGTTATGTGCTTATTCGGAACAACGAAAACTATGTCACACAATAATCCGGAAATGTGAAAATTAGGTAAATTGGCTATTGGAACAAACAAAAATTATAGCAAATTGCTATCCGGTCAAATGATTTTAGGTAAAATAAATATTAGGAAATATTAATGCGCCTCAGATTTTTCAATTAGGTCACACAGCTCCAGACTGTTTTAATTTCCTTTCCTTTTCATTTCAGTACCTTCCAATTATTCAGTGGTACGTAACTGAATTGTTTTCAATACCAAATGGCTGAAAACATTGAGAAAAAGTGAGAATAAATTTGAAAAAAGGGATGAGTCAGCCGTAGCAGGCACAGTAAACGGAACGGCCGCGGGGCCTCAAACTGGTCGCGCTTCCATCTATCGTTTTGAAGACTTGTTTTCAAATTCCGGGGGCTACCGCTAGATGACGCTGATAGTTACTGCGCATCATTGGTTGGAGGGTGGAAACAATCGCTGGCAGGGATTCGTAGATATACTCATTTTCATTAATTCGTAGTGTAGGAAGGAACCGCGTGATGGCGCTGATCCCGAGTCTTCAAAACGATTCATGAAAGCGTTGTCACGACTGTGCGCGGTCCTCCAGGATTATGGATGGCCCCTTATTTATAATCTACCCTCGTGAGTCTATGTGTGTGATAACAGATTGATAAAATGTGAGGATTGTTAGAAAGTCTCAGCACAAATTTGTTCAATTGCTGTAACAAGCATGCAGTCTAAAAAGTTCTTTGTTCGCAAAGCTGATATTGCACTTTTCACAGAGTTGCTTCAGATCGACACTGGCGGCTAACTTGAGGACTTTCGTCTTGGCGCTTTCGCTCATTTTCTCATGATGTTTCTTGAAGTCTCGTCTGAATTGGGGCGGTTTCAGCGCGTCCTTCACTTTCACCTTCCCGCTCCGCAGATGAAGATCCTGACTGCGGAGGTTCTTCGGCGAGAAGCATACCTTGGAGCTTCTCTTCACAAGTACCCTACCAACCTTAAACTCCTCTTTCCCGACGAGGCCACCAGTTTTCGCGGCCACTTTACTAAAACCGAGTCCCTCTTTACAAATATCGATGGCTTTCACTAAGAGTTCATCTTTGTTGATCCTGGGACCCACCTTGACGAGTTTCGGTACCTCATTCGCGACCTCTTTCCCTACTTTTGCGACCTCTTTCACCACTTTCGGTACCTCTCTCACCACTTTAGGCGCGTCTTTCCGCTTCTTCGGACTTGGGCTTGACACTGACGAGTCGGGATCCAGAGGCTCGGTCTTGAGTCTCAGTATCAGTCCATTGTTGTCATCAGTAATGTCCAGGACTTCCTGCTTGATCTCGCGTTCCAATACTTCCTGCGCGAGACTATTACTTCTCCGTGGCTTGACAGGAGTAGTCTTGACGCGCTTTCTACAACGTTCGGCACTTTTCGAGCGGTTTTCTTCGTGCGTCTCCTCACCCTCGGCATTTTTCCGAGGCCTGAGTGTCCGCAGTGGCTCAGCCTCGGCCTCCAGAGGCTCATCCTTGATGACGATGAGATCGCCAATTGGCGGCTCGGCGCTCTTGGTCCCCGTCTCACCATCTGTCGCCGGGGCTTTTCTCTTCGTCCCGACATAGTCCACGGAGCGTTTCCTCGGCCTGAGGGTTCTCGGGACTGTCTCCGTTTTGGGTAAGGTGTTTTCCGTGAATGCTGGATCCGCTGATGGCTTCTCCTGGCTGATCGACTTCGGGGGATCTGCAGTGAGGCCAAAGAGGTTTTTCCGCTTCTTCCAGAGGATCTCGGGCTCGGGGTGTTCGCTCACGCCGTTGAGACGGTAGGTGAGGTCGCTACCTTTCCGGAGATCAAGCTGAGCTGGATGCGTGCAGTCTTTGGAGATGACTTGCCGCGCGGGATCAGCTTTATCACAGTAGCACTGGCAGCGAGAGGTGTTCGCGAAGGATGTGTACATTATGCAGTCGGGGAGACCGGTCTGGACACCAGAAACTGGAAATTCGACGAGACTGACGCTTTCCATGAGGGGATCAATCTCATGGGGATCAATTTCGGTCTTGATTTTCACATTCTCGATATGCACCATCGGGACTCCGATTCTTTCCTTTTGGTTGTCCTTTCGCATCCAGGAGAGCTGGCTTTTCAGGGCTGCGTCTGTTTTCAGACAGTCGATGTAGAACTTGTGGAATTCCTCGAGTTTGTAGCTACATCGGTGGCACATTTGCTTCGGCAGCAGGTCCATCTCGTGCACCTGAAACCGAGAAATGATCCAATGACACAGTTCTTAGAAATAACAAACAAAAAAAAATAAAAATAAAGGAAGAGAGGGAAGACAAAGACCTCTAAATTCATGAATTTGTTGAAAATTCTTTTTTTTTTTGTAAAAAATGTATCTTCTTGGTTAAAAATTCCTTTTTTTTTTGGTTTTAAAGTATACATCTTTTGGTATAAATTTCATCCATTTTGGTTCAAATATCACCTATTACATTGTTTGTAATAGTTTCTTCTAAAAACTGTTTTTACTTGACGGTTAATCTTTTCTGTTTGAAAATTGATCTCGGTAGGTCGAAAATTCAACTATTTGTTCAAAAATTCAATTATTTTGATAATAATTTTAATACTTTGTTTAAAAATTGATCACTTTTGGTAGAAATTTCATATTTGTTGGTTGAAATATCAAAGAATTACAGGTTTAGTTAAAAAATCATTCTTTTGTTGAAAATTCGTCTTCTTGGTTTTTAAACGTATCTCTTTCAGTAGAAATTTCATCAATTTTGGTTGAAATATCAACTTTTACATTTGTTGTAATAGTTTCTTCTACAAAAAATAATTCTTTTTGGCTTGATAAATTGGTTGAAAATGCAACTTTTTTTGCTTGAAATGTAATCTTTTCTGTTTGAAAATTAATCTTTGCAAATTCAACTTTTTGTTTAAAAGTTCAATTATTTTGTTAAAAATTTAAATACTTTGTTAAAAATGCACCATTTTTAGTAGAAATTTCATACTTTTTTGATTGAACTATCAACAATTACAGATTTTGTTGAAAAATGCATTATTTTATTGATAATTCGTTTTTTTTTGTAAAAAATTTATTTCTTGATTGAAAATTCGTCTTTTTAGTTTTAAAATGTATCTCTTTTGGTATAAATTTCATCCATTTTTGTTGAAATATCAACTATTACATTTTTTTGTAAAAGTTTAATCTAAAAAAAAAAAAATAATAATTCTTTTTGGCTTGATAATTTGGTTGAAAATGCAACTGTTTTTGCTTTACTATTTGAAAATTTGATCTCTCGGTTGAAAATTAATCTTTGTAGGTTGAAAATTCAACTGTTTGTTCAAAAATTCAATTATTTTGTTGAAAATTCTATTATTACCTTAAATATTCATCATTCTTGGTAGAAATTTTTTTTTTTTTTTTGAAATATTAAATACTACATTTTTCATTAAGCATCCATCTTTCTGATGAAAATTCAATCTTTTTTTCTGAAAAAATCGTCTTTTTGACTTGATGATTTAACTAATTAATTAAAAATTCATCTCTTTTACTTTAAAGTTAAACTGTTTAGTTGTAAATGCTACTGTTTAGTTGAAAATTATTTTTTGTATTAAATTTAACTCCTTCAAAAATTTCAAGATATTAACAAAGATTTTAAAAGAATTAAAAAAAATTTAGGCTATTTAAAAACAGTCCAATGTTTAAAATATTTTCAATAATTTTAAGGGATTTCAATGAATTTGCAAGATTTTAGGATATTTTTTAAAATATGGAGGAAATTTCATGAGTTTAAAGAAATTTCAAAGATTTTGAAGAATTTTAAATATTTCAGGGAATTTTAAAAGATCCCAAGGAATTTTTAGTTTATTTCTGTATTTCAATAGGATTTCAAAGGATTTGAAACATTTTAGGGCATTTAAAAATATTTCAAGGGATTTGAAAGATTTTGGGTATTTTTAAAATTTTCAGGAAATATTCAAGAGCTTTGAAAATTTTTAAGGTTTTTTAAAAGATTCCAAAGGGTTTTAAAGATTATAGGGTATTTTGAAAAAATTCCAAGAGCGTTAAAAAGGTTTCAAGCGATTTCGAAAGATTCCAAATGGCTTTAAAGATTTTAGGGTATTTTTAAAAATTCCAAGGAATTTTCAAAAGCTTTGAAAAGTTTCAAAGGATTTGAAAGATTATAGGGTACTTTTAAAATTTCCAAAGAATTTTCAAGAACTTTGATAATTTTTAAGGTTTTTTAAAAGATTCTAAAATATTTTGAAAATTATAGGGTATTTTTAAAAATGCTACGCAATTTTCAAGGGCTTTAAAAAGTTTCAAGGGATTTTGGAAGATTCCAAAGGATTTTAAATATTTTAGGGTATTTAAAAAGAAATCCAAGAGCTTTAAAAAGGGTTCAAGAAATTCCAAAGATTCTTAAGAATTTAAAATATTTTAGGGTATTTTATAATATTTCAAGGGATTTGAAAGATTTTAAGGTATTTTTGAAAATTTCAGGGAATTTTCAAGAGCCTCAAAGTGTTTAATGAGATTTTTAAAATCCCAAGGAATTTTCAAGAACTTTAAAATGTTTCAACGAATTTCAAAAGATTCCAAAGGATTTTAAAGATGTTAGGGTATTTTTGAAAATTCCAAGGAATTTTAAAGAGATTTGGAAAGTTTTATAGGATTTGAAAAGATTCCGAAGGATTTTAAAGGTTTTAGGATATTTAAAAAAAAATGCCAAGAGCTTAAAAAAGTTTCAAGGGATTTTAAAAGATTCCAAAGGATTTTAAAGGCTTTAGGATATTTAAAAAAAAATTCCAAGAGCTTTAAAAAGTTTCAAGGGATTTCAAAAGATTCCAAAGGATTTGAAAGACTTTAGTTTTTTTTTAATTCCAAGAATTTTCAAGAGCTTTGAAAAGTTTCAAGGGATTTTCAAAGATTCCAAAGGATT
>CAKNXH010053589.1:5836-15979 GCA_932178445.1 Andricus quercusramuli | reverse complement strand
CCCCCCCCCCTCCCCCACCTTAATACAGAAAGGGTGCTAAAAAATTCTGGGGATCCAACAAGAAAAAGCTATAACGGGGAAATGTTAGTTAGCTTATGCTTAGAAAAGGACGTATTTATTACAAATACTTGGTTTATACATAGAATGATCCACATTTACACCTGGCGTAAAGAAAATAGCCACATTATAATTGACACCGTTATTGTGGATGAAAGACTAAGAGAACTCGTCAAAGATACAAGAGTCATGAGGGGCTCTGAATGTAATACTGACCATCACCTTCTAGTCTCCAAAATGAGCTTAGAGCGGGGATGGAGAAGAAATAGAACCAAACAAACGAAACAAACGCGAAACAAGATTAAAAATTTACAGAAACCGGGATATCCGAAGATACATAAGAAGCCATAGAAACACGAGAGCTCGCATGAAAAAATGCATGGACGTGAAGGAAGGTAGAGAAGTATGCCAGGACAGAAAAGTGTGGCGACAAATAGTTTATAAAAAGAATGTGAGTAGAGTGTATGGCGCTTGAAACGAAAGACCTTAGATACTAATAGGCCCAAGTGGGGGACCGCACACACAATAATTTTTTGAGGCTCTTTACTTGGGGTGGTCACTAGAGAGATTGATCAGCCACCTGGATCGGAGCAATGTTGCGCGACGAACGTGTTATTTAAATAAATAACACGCAAATTCTAGATCAATCTAAAACATGTATATCTCCTTCCCCACATTACTATTTTCCAACCGTGCGAATCACGCCTACCCCGAAAGGGAAATGGCCTAATGGTATAATAATAATTAATGTTGATGGTACTTGAAAATTCGAACAATTTATTCTATTTTTACATTCTCATCCAGAGAAGGTATTAGATACTTTACCAAAAATGATACTTTACCAACAAATGAACGTCCCTAGTTTTGTAGGCACTTCTATTATTTTCCTGCTTATCCCTTTTCAAGATGAGAGAAAAGAAACTATATTTTTTTCAATAGCATATGAAATGAAAATAATGTATGATTTCAGTATACTGTGGAAATTGGGTAAAAAATTTAGCACAAAAAGTGTCATTAGGAGCAGATAAGAGGCTTTCATTAATGAACGAAATAGTCGCTGGATTACAAGTAATTAAAATGTACGCTTGGGAAAAGCCCTTTTTTCAATTAGTTGACAAAGCTCGAACGTATATTATTTTATGACACATGCATGATTTTAACCCTTTTCGACGCCTATGAAGCGGGGCTAAAGCTCTACTTTTTACTCCCTAGGGACTGAAAAGTGACGTCAGAGGTGAATAATGAAGATTATGCATCTATGAGCTTGCATTTTGATTGTCAGCCCACTCACGGTAAAAACTGCGAGGAAATTTTGGTTGCAGATAATAGAATTTTGCGGTTATTTATGAAAAGTTACCATATATACCTGTAAAATTACCATAAATTACCGAAAATTTTCATAAATTTCCGGAAATTTATGGAAATTTGTAAAAATGAATTTTGGGTATTCCATGGTAAGTTACCATATTCAACTGTAAAATTACCGGAATTTTTCATAAATTTCCGGAAATTTATGGAAATGTTTGAAAATGAATTTTGGGTAAGTTACCATATATACCTGTAAAATTACCATAAATGACCGAAATTTGTCATAAATTTCCGGAAATTTTTGAGAATGAATTTTGGGTATTCCATGTGAAGTTACCATATTTACCTGTAAAATTACCATAAGTTACCGAAATTTTTCATAAATTTCCGGAAATTGATGAAAAATGAATTTTAGGTAAGTTACCATATTCACCTGTAAAATTACCATAAATGACCGACATTTTTCATGAATTTCCGGAAATTTGTAAAAATGAATTTTGGGTATTCCATGGTAAGTTAACATATGTAACTGTAAAATTACCATAAATTACCGGAATTTTTCATTAATTTCCGGAAATTTTTGAAAATGATTTTTGGGTAAGTTACCATATATACCTGTAAAATTACCATAAGTTACCGAAATTTTTCATGAAGTTCTGGAAATTTATGGAAATTTTAAAAAATGAATTTTAGGTAAGTTACCGTATTCACCTGTAAAATCACCATAAATGACCGACATTTTTCATAAATTTCCGGAAATTTGTAAAAATGAATTTTGGGTATTCCATGGTAAGTTACCATATTCAACTGTAAAATTACCATAAATTACCGGAATTTTTCATTAATTTCCGGAAATTTATGGAAATTTTTTTAAATGAATTTTGCGTAAGTTACCATATATACCTGTAAAATTACCATAAATGACCGAAATTTTTCATAAATTTCCGGAAATTTATGGAAATTTTTGAAAATGAATTTTGGGTATTCCATGTGAAGTTACCATATTTACCTGTAAAATTACCATGAATTACCGAAATTTTTAAAAATGAATTTTAGGTAAGTTACCATATTCACCTGTAAAATTACCATAAATGACCGACATTTTTCATAAATTTCCGGAAATTTATGGAAATTAAAAAAAATGAATTTTGGGTATTCCATGGTAAGTTACCATATTTACCTGGGAAATTACCATAAGTTACCAAAAATTTTCATAAATTTCCGGAAGTTTATGGAAATTTTCCATAAATTTCCGGAAATTCATGAAAATGTTTGAAAATGAATTTCGGGTAAGTTACCATATTCACCTGTAAAATTACCATAAATTACCGAAATTTTCCATAAATTTCCGGTAATTTATGGACATTTTTAAAAGTGAATTTTGGGTAATCTCTAATAAGTTACCATAAATTACCTCTAAAATTACCATAGATTAGATCAACATTAATTTCAAGCTTTATTATACAAAATCTAATAATGACTGTATTTCGAGAAATGCCTGAAATCTTCCATTTGTTATAAAAAATATCGTATGCGCCAAGGGGGAGAGGCATAATATACTACTGCATATATTGTACTAATTAATTTCAGGTCATTATAGATATTTTTACTACAGGAAAGAAATGAGTGATAAGGAAAATACGCTTCATAAGCTCCCTTACGTACTGTTTGACGTCTTATGTTCCAATCTTGCTCCCCAACCGCACTGCGCATGCGTCGCGCTGAATTTCTGATTGGCTGCATAGCGCGCGCTTATTTAAAATGTCGAAAATATGCAAATTAATTGTTTCAAATAAATAATAATGAGAAAATGTATAAAAATACATTTTTCATTGCAAAATAAACTTTCGCAGTCATAGATATAATAATAATTTGATTTCACTGCTGAAATCTTTCTTCGATGTCCGAAGGAATAATGCGTTTTCAGCAGTGAAATCAAATAATTATTATATTTATGAATGCGAAAGTATATTTTGCAATGAAAAATGTATTTTTATGCATTTTCTAATTATTATTTGTTTAAAACAATTAATTTGCATATTTTAAACGTTTTAAATAAGCGCGCGCTATGCAGCCAATCGGAAACTCGGCGATTATCATTGGATAATCAGTACAAACATTCATTGGGAATCAGTGATATTTCACTGATTAAACACTGAAAATCACTGTTTAAAACAGTAAAGTATTTAATTTCATTGTTGCATCAGTAAAGTATCACTCATTATTAGTGAATGTTTTACTCATTTTCCAATTACAACTTTCTGGCTCGAAAATCAGTGAAATTTGACTGATTTTTTTCGAGATAAAATTTATGGAAAAGTGTCCACTCAGAGAAAAAGTTGTCTTGAAACAAAACCATCGTCCTCTTGCCTGTTTTGTTTTGCACGACGTGAATATATATTTTTTACACAAACAGAATTATTTGGCTGCAAGTGTAGGTGAAGTTGTCGCATAAGGAAAATGTTTACTGCAAAAGGATTCCTGTTGAGACAAATGAAAATCCTCGCAACCTTAAATTTTAGAGGAGATTCTATTCACGTCAAGAAACATCCTTTTGTCACGTGAGGACATTTCTCTGATTGGTACTTATTCAGTGAAGGTACGTGGGTTAGCTTTCGCAGATGACAAGATTGTTATGGCAATAATATATTTTGGAAAGATAAAACATTATAAGACATCAGCGCTTTTTTTATCATCCACATTGTTTAGAGTTTACGTTCAGAGTATTTCCATTTCCATGACGTCATGCTAAAATACTCAATTCAAACCATCAAGGGCTTCCCGCTCTTTTTAATTGGTCAGCCACTGACGCGGAGCAAACCATACATGGACCGCGGTGGGAGGTGACAAAACTGCGCAATTCGAAATAGCTGTATACGGGGACTTGAAATAGGTGAGACTTCACTTTATTAATAAGTATCACGTCATGTATTAGGTGCGCAAATAAGTTCTCGCTGTTTTTTCTATGAAAATGCAACTTTAATGTGAAAAAATGGTTACAAATGAATCATTCAAAGCATTGCTCATCTTTAGCTACAAATTTTTCCCATCTTTCGGGTAGAGCTCAAATACCGTTAGGGTAAAAGTGTTTATCTTTTGAGGTTATCCACGAATTTAGCCATTTTTGGATGTCTTCATATGAGCGTAACTGCTGATCAACCAGACCATGTTTATCGACCGGAAAAAATTGAGCGTTTCCAGGTAGATTTTAACGGGTTTGGCAACGTGAGGCCGAGCGTTGTCATGCTGTTGAATCACTTTTTCGAGGTTTTTGAACATCGAACAGTTGGGAATATTTCCAGACGCATTTTAGTCATTTTAAAACAGCCGAAAATGTATCGATGTTACTTACTCTCTGCAGAATTCAATTATCCGATGTTGCCCAAATACTTTGAGCCAGGAAGGAAGAAAAATCGACAGAGCCTTTTTTTAGATTCAGAATTTGATTTTTCGTGATTCTTCATTTTTTCAATCAAAAATTTTAATGTTTTTTTAGAGGAAATCTAAAAACAATCTTAAAAAAGTCGAATTATGCAAAAAGGTGATTTTTGAAGAAAAAGCCTTTAAAAAGTTATGAATTTCCAAACAACATTGCAATCGGCTCATTAGAGATACGAAAGAAAATTAAATGTATGAAATTAGCTTGCTGAAAACGAAATTCAGTAACTTTTATAGTAAATTTACCACATTTTTATCAACATTCAGAAACACTATCCAGAAAGGGTTTCCGCTGTTTTTTACACAAAATTTAAGACTTTATTAAATTTTTTCAGGCAACAAATGAATAAGCGGCGGAAACTTTTTCAAGTATTCAATAGTTTCCTAAATGGTAACATAAATGTAATTTATCATGACCGAAATAAGTGCGCAGTTAAATAATCAAATCTTTGAGATGTAACTACCTTTATTTTTAAAGGTAAAATACGTAATACAAAAGACAAAAGTAATATAAAACTTTGACATCAGCGCTAACTTCATGTGGCATAAATATGTTCACAACTGATGATTCCCGGAAATAATGTTGACACCCAGACTATTTGAGTTGTTAAAAAAAATGTATTTATAGAAATTCGAGGGAAAAAATTCTACCATATTGATAGCGATGGAGTTTACATTTCAGAAGAGTGAAATATTTCATTTTTTGTAATTGAAGCTAAATGCCAGTAACGTGAAGCAATCCATTTCCAACACACACTGTAATATTCATTTTATATTGCAGATATTATAATCCTAACAAATAATATCTTAAAACTGACCTATAAAGTTTCTCCAAATGCACAAAAAGAACATAGTTCTAGCTTTGATGCCCGTAACAGAAATTCTATACCTAATCTTACAAACATCAATGTCCTCTTTCACAAGGCTTACTTGCATTATTAATTGGCTAACCCTATCACACGTTCTTAACGTGGAATTCAGAGACAGTATACTTTAAAAAATGTACAGATATTGTATACAATATTTCAAAGTTTTAACAACAATTGTACAGTACTAAAATATCTGAAATCAAATGCTTTTATGCGGACAAGAACAGATTATGGGCCGAAAAATGTGACAATTTATTTTAGATACAAGGAGATAAATAATCGTTGAAAGTAACAGAAATACCTCGATCCGCCGTTCGCTTCAGCAAACGACAGACGTACTTATTCGATTTTTAGGTCCTATCAATTGTTGTGACTGTAGATCAGATCTGTAAAAATCGAAATTAAGAGTGTCAGATTGCGAGTTTTGTCATTGATAATAAGGACTGCCACAAGGAGATTAATTTTCTACTAGAAAACACGACATCTTTGTCAAAATAACTGAATTCTCAACCAGATAGTTGAATTTTCTACTGAATAGGATGAATTTTCAACCAAAAATGGAATAGTCAAATTTTCAGTTAAAACTATTAAAACAAGAGTTTTCAACAAAATAGTTAGATTCTTGACCAAAAATTTGAAGCTAGAAAAAAATTAGTTTTTAACATAGTAGTTCAACTTTCAACCAAGTAGTTGAATTTTGAGTCCAAAAAGATGAATTCTCGACGAAAAATTTATTCCTTCTTTTAATTATTTGAATTTGTACATTTTAATTGAAAACGATGAATTTTCCAACAAAGATTAATTTTCTACCAAAAGAGGTGATTTTTCAACAAAAAACAGGAATTTGTAACTAATACAGACAATTTTTCAAATAAATAGTTGAATTTTAAAACAAGAAAAGGTAAATATTTAACCAAAAGTAAAATAGTTAAGTTTTCACTTAAAAAATTAATTTTCTGCCAAAAAAATCAACTTTCCATTTAAAAAAATGAATTGTCAACAAATTAGTTTAATTATGAACTCAAAAAGATCAATTTTCAACTAAAAAGATGGATTATCAAACCAAAAGATTAATTTTCTGCTAAAAAGACAATTTTTCAACAACAAAAAAACATGAATTTTCAACAAAATAGTTAATTAAATTATAATAAAAACATAATTATTCAATTCTTGAATTTGTCTCTAAACTCCATGAATATGAATAATAATTCAAACAAACTTTTATTTTATCTTTTTATACTTAAAATTCAGAATTTAACTTTCAGTCAAGTAATTTTATTTTCAACCACCAAGATGCATTTTCAACTAAAATGATAAATTTTCGAACAAAAAGATTAATTTTCAAACAAGAAGAATAATTTTCTATCAAAAAAGATGATTTAAAAAAAAAAAACATGAATTTTCAACAACGAAAAACCAAACTTTAACTAAATAGTTGAATCTAGAACGAAAAAAGGTCAATATTTAACCAAAAATTAAATAGTTAAATTTTCAGTTTAAAAAATTAATTTTCCACAAAAAAAAGGGTTTTCAGCAACAACAAAAGAACATTAATTTTCAACGAAAAAAGACCAATCTAAACTAAATAGTTGAATTTTGAACTAAAAAAGATCAGTATTAAATGTAAAATGAAATAGTTAAATTTTCAGTTTAAAAAATTAATTTTCTGCCAAAAAAGACGATTTTTCAACAACAACAACAAAATTAATTTTCAACAAAACAGATGAATTTTCAAATCAAAAAGATCAATTTTCAGCCAAAGATTGATCAATTAAATAATTAAATACTAATAGAAACATAATTTTTAAATTCTTGAATTTGTCTCTAAAGTCCATGAATTTGAATAATAAATCAAAATTTTATTTTATTTTCTTATAGTTAAAATTCAGAGTTTGAATTTTATCCAAGTAGTTTTATTTTCAACAAAAAAAACCTGAATTTTCAACTAAAAATTATGAATTTTCAAACAAGAAGATTAATTTTCTATCAAAATAGATGATTTTTCAACAAAATAGTTGAATTTTCAAATCAAAAAGATAAATTTTCAGCCAAAAATCGATTAATTAAATAATAATAAAAACATAATTATTCAATTATTCAATTTGTCTCTAAAGGCCATGAATTTGAATAATTCAAACCAATTTTATTTTATCTTATAGTTAAAATTCAGAGTTTAACTTGCAACCAAGTAGTTTTATTTTCAACCAAAATGATTAATTTTCTATCAAAAAAGATGATTTTTCCACAAAAAACATGAATTTTCAACAAAATCGTTGAATTTTCAAATCAAAAATATCAATTTTCAGCCAAAAATCGATTAATTATATAATTAAATAATAATAAAAACATAATTATTCAATTCATGAATTTGTCTCTTAAAGTCCATGAATTTGAATAATTCAAACAAATTTTTATTTCATCTTCTTATAGTTAAAATTCAGAATTTAACTTTCAAGCAAGTAGTTTTATTTTCAACTGAAATTATGAATTTTCCAACAAAAAGAATAATTTTCAAATAAGAAGATTAATTTTCTATCAAGAAAGATGATTTTTTTCCACAAAAAACATGAATTTTCAACAAAATGGTTGAATTTTCAACTAACTAGTTGAATTTTGAACTAAAAAAGATCAATTTAAAAAAAAATGAAATAGTTAACTTTTCAGTTAAAAACATTAATTTTCTGCCAAAAGACAATTTTTCCATAAAAAATATGAATTTTCAACTAAAAAAGACAAATTTTCAACTAAATAGTTGAATTTTGAGCTAAAAAATATCAATTTTCAAACAACAATGAAATAGTTTAATTTTCAGTTAAAACCAGTAACTAAAAAAAAAGTTTTCAACAAAAAAGCTCATTTTTTTATCAAGAAAGCTAAATTTTCAACTACAGAGTCGAATTTTCAAGCAAAAGAGTTGAATTTTTAAATTAACAAGTCGAATGTTTTCGAAAAACTTTGAATTTTAATCCCGAAAAGAAGAATTTTCAACAAAATACGTAATTTTCAACCAAGAAGAATAATTTTCTGTTAAAAAACACAACATTTTCGACGAAATATATGAATTCTCAACCAGACAGTTGAATTTTCTACTGAAAAGGATAAATTTTCACCAAAAAATGGAATTTAAATTCTCAGTTAAACCCATTAATTAAAAAAAATGATTTTTAACAAAATAGTTAAATTTTCAACAAAAATTAGGAATCATCAACAAGAAGAATTATATTTTTAACAAAGTAGTTCAACTTCCAAGCAAATAGTAGAATTTGCAACCAAAAAAGATAAATTCTCGATGAAAAATGTACCAGTTAATATTTCAACAAAAAAAAAAAAAACAAAAAAACGAACATTCAACCAAAAAATATGAAATTTCTGCCAAAAGTGACGAATTGCCAAAAAAAAAAAAAAAAATTGTATTTATTTCAACAAAATACATGTATTTTCAAGCAAATAGTTGAATTTTCTTGTGGAAAAGATATATTTTCAACAACAAAAAAAAAGAATTTTCAACTAAAATGACGAATCTTCAACAACAAAAAAAGAATTTTTAACAAAATAGTTGAATCCTCAACCAAAAAAGATTATTAATTGTATTAAATTTTTAGCAAAAGATAAATTTTCATCAAAAGAGTTGAATTTTTTAATTAAAAAGTTGAATTTTTTCTAAACCCTTAGAGTTTTAATCCCGAGAAGATGAATTTTCAACAAAAAAAGGTAATTTTCAACCAAAAAAGCTGAATCTCAACCAAATAATTGCACTTTCAGCCAAAAAAAAGACTTTTCTAGCCAAAAAGGTGAATTTTCTATCTAAAAAGACGAATGTTCCATAAAATAATTAAAAATTCAACCAAAAAAACTAAATTTTTGCCTAGAAAAACTAAATTCTGAACTAAAATTATAATAGTAGAAAAAAAGGGCAAGTTTCTTGAAAATAGGGGAAAAATACTACAGATTACTAAAATTTCCTTTTTTTTCGATAATATCTAAAATGAGATTAATTTCCAAGGAAAAAAAAAGAATTTTCAACTAAAGTGACGAATCTTCAACCCAAAAAATTAATTTTTAACAAAATAGTTGAATCCTCAACCAAAACAGATTATTAATTTGCCAACCAAACAGTTGCACTTTTAACCAAAAAAGATTAAATTTTTACAAGAGATAAATTTTCACAAAAAACCGTATTTTTGACCAAGAAAGCTAAATTTTCAACTAAAGAGATGAATTTTTTAATTAAAAAGTTGAATGTTTTCTAAACCCTTAGAGTTTTAATCCCGAGAAGATGAATTTTCAACAAACAAACTGAATCTCAACCAAATAATTGCACTTTCAGCCAAAAAAAAAGACTTTTATAGCCAAAAAAATGCATTTTCTATCTAAAAAGACGAATGTTCCATAAAATAATTAAATTTTCAACCAAAAAAACTAAATTCGGAATTAACATTATAACGGTAGACTTTTCACTTAAAAATAATTG
>CAKNXH010053587.1:8838-32680 GCA_932178445.1 Andricus quercusramuli | reverse complement strand
AATTCTGGTGCCGTTACGTTGACGACACTTTTGTCATCTGGAGACACGGACTAGACGAACTAAACAAATTTTTCGATTTCATCAATCAAATACACCCTAATATCAAGTTCACTATGGAAATTGAACAAAACGGAAAATTACCTTTCTTGGACGTACTAGTTTATAAAAGATCTGATAACACATTAGGACATGAAGTTTACAGAAAACCCACGCATACAAACAGATACCTGCATGCCTCCTCCCACCACCACCCATCTCAAAAGCAATCGGTCATCAATTCCCTTGTATACAGAGCTGTCTCCATAACAGATAAAGATAACTTACAAAAGGAATTACAAAATGTTAAACAAATCCTAATACAAAACGATTACACAAACAAACAAATTAATAAAGCAATAAGAAAATACACTCAAGAAAACAAGTCAACACAACCTAATAAAGAAAGAGAGAGGAAAACAACCACCACCCTACCTTACATTCAAGGTATCACGGAACAAACAGGAAGAATTCTCAACAAACACAACATCCAAACTATATTTAAACCACCTGCAAAAATAGGACAACTTTTAAACAACCCTAAAGATAAAAAGGAACCTTTCAGTGATCCGGGAGTATATCAAATCCCTTGTTCTTGTGGTAAAGTCTATATTGGAGAAACCGGGAGGGCGGTAAGTCAACGTGTAAAAGAACATGAGAGTAAAGTTAGGCTAAAACATTTCACACAATCAGCAGTAGCTGAGCATCATATCGAAACAGGACATAGTATCTTATTTGACAAAACAACCGTCATCGCTAAAACGTCTAATAAATTCCCAAGAAAACATAGAGAAGCAATCGAAATCTTGAAACACCCTAATAACATCAATAGAGACAATGGATATAATACCAATCCGATTTGGCTTTCCGTCCTCCCGGGTTTTTTAAAAAAGACTTAATTGGCCAATCAAGTTCAAGCAGTCCCCACCATGGGGCACTCTGGCCAATCACAGGCATCGTAGAGAATACATATATAAGAACAACATAACCTGAAACCTCAGTTTCAGGTCAGCCCTGAAGATGTGAACTGCAATGTTCACGAAACGTCGGCAACATTCATAGTTTCGCACACGATTGAAACCCGAAAAATCTTTAAATTCTAAATTTAAATTTATTATAATGAATCATCGTGAAAGTATCAAATCTATTACTACATTTTTTGTTCAGAATTCATCTTTTTTGAATTACAAATTTAATTACTGAGTTGAAAGCTGAACTTTTTGGTTTGAAATTGATTTTTTTTGTTCAAGATTCATTATTTCAATTCAAAATGTATCTCTTTGGTTGAAAAGTTAGCTATTTTCTTGAAAATTTGTTTTTACTTTAACAGAAAATTAATTCGTTTCGAAACTGAAAATGTCATTATTCCAGTCGAATATTCCAACATTTTATTTAAAAATTCATCTCTTTAGTCTGACATAATACAAAATTAAAAATGTAACCATTCAATTTTAGGTTGAAAAATTATCATTTTTAGTTGAAAATTCAACTACTCCAGTCAATGGTTCACCATTTTAGTTGAAAATTCATCACTTTGGCTGAAAATTTGCTTTTTTCTTTGGTGGAAAATGTAAGTATTCCAGTGAAGTATTCATAATTTTATTTGAAATTTCATCTTTTTCATTGAAGATAAAAAAAAATTGGTTAAAAGTTACACTTTTGTTAAAAATTCATTTATTTCAGTAAAAGATTCATCATTTCAGTTCAAACAGTTTTTTATTCTGGAAAATTAATTTATGTTCAGATTTAACTATTCTATTTTAGGTCGAAAGCTGATGTTTATTAGTTCAAAATTCAACTGTCAACTATCAAATAAAAATCTGTTTGAATTATTATTCAAATTCATAGACTTTAAAGACAAATTCAAGAAATGATTGATTATGTTTTTAGTATTATTTGATTATTTAATTATTTAATGGTGCCAATATATTTGAGAATATCTTGTAATATGATTTGTTCAAGATTTCTAAATTAAAAATATTAATTAAATCCCCAGAAACTGAAAAAAACATTTATAATAAACTCGCGAAACTGTGGACTTATTCCGAGCCGATTTATAGAAAAAGAGAAATATTCGAATGGCTCCGTACTATAAACAATTATACAAAAAAATCTTGAGATATCTTGATAGAGCTTGAAATTGTCAGGGAATGTTTTTTCAGGTATGATTTCTTCATTTAGCTATACTGTAATAATAATTAAACATGATATACTCATTAAAAGTATGTAATACAAATGTTGTATTCTAGGATGCTAGTAACGTGTCTGCGGAAGTAGAGGGTATCCAGAATCAGCCAAAAACAATTGTACAGCCGTACATTGTATGGTGTCAAGCTTGCAAAGCTCTCCACCAAGCATTATATTATATTTTAATAGTTTTATCTGGCTAAAGGAAGAACAGTTACGACTTCAGAGTTGTTTTTGTCTTGTAAAACCTTTAATGATTAATAATATTCTAGTTTTAATTATTACAATAACATGTTTTCAATTTTGATTGAACTAACTTGTTTTTTAATCGGACCTAATTCGACTTTAATAATAGACTAACATATTTGAATAAACTTCTCTTCGTTGAAAAAACAGTTTTTAAATTTACTTGAGACCACCCTTTGAAATAGTAACCAACAATACATTTACCAATTCATTTAGTAGATTCATTACCAATTCCTTCAGTAGATATAGTTACTAATTCATTTAGTCAGTTATTCTTACTCATTGAATTAGTAGATTCTTACTAATTACCAGTAAACGAATCGGCGCTATTCGAATTAGTAGAAAACTACTACCAATTAGTAGTTTTCTACTAATTCAGATTTAGACAGTAAGTTTATCACAGCAGTATATGTAAAAAAAGATAGAAAGTGTGACTTTGGAAGAAAATTGAATTTCGCCAAAAAGTGGGATTAGCATCGTTCACCTTCACTTCCTGTAATTACTCAGAGAGTGGTGTTCCTTGGTCGTCCACCTGTATACTTACAAACTCAGGAAAACCACCTTGTCCTGTCCAAAAACTCCATTGGAAGAACGAAAATTTTTTTGAACAGGATGGATAGTTTCCATACTCATAATATAAAAGTATTGGCTTTGCGGCGCCGCTTACGCGACTGTCCGTCATAATTTTCGGAAAAAATTTATTTAACGCTCACATTATCATAAGAATATACATTTTCCTTTTGTTAAAATTGTTTTTCTCATTTATTTGATTGCCCATTTTACACAAAAAAGTAGAATTCACCGCCTTTCTCCCTGGAAATATGTACATTAGGGTGGCCCTTATTTTTCACTTATCGAATTTCTCTGTTCTCATTCGTCAGTTTTGTTTGAATGCCCCAAAAAAAATCTCCAAATTTGAGCAAAATCGGTTAATATTTAGGGGTCGTTCAAAGACCATAAAGTTTCCCATTGATTTAGCCGGTAAAAAGTATCTAGGTAACTTCTACTTTCAAACAACTTCCAGTGAGTGATTTGTTCAGCAATGTTGAATGAAGTTTTTTGAAAAATCTCATATCGATTCGTTAAAAATTTACTGAGATATTTAGATTTGGAAAAAGTACAGGACGTCTGCCCGCGCTGTTCGCTAATGCGTCGCGAGGACTCCTCTATCAGGCAGCGATCTCGAGTACAGTTTGGATTTTTTGTTAATAATTTGAAAGAAGGTAGGAGAGAAATTAATTAACTCTGTTGATCCTTGATACTCTTGATTTTAATGTAGGTCTGTCATTTATAAAAAATACTGTATTTTTGGAAAACTCATTGTTTTAGAGAAAGTTTTTTCGAAACGCATTATATTTTTAGACATGAGTTGCACATTTTTATTTTTAATTGGAAGGATTTTTTTTAAATTTATTATTAATTGAGGGAAACTATGCAAGAACGACACATACTTAATACTTCACACGGAAAAAATAAGTTGTCGAAACTTTACTTGGCTAGTCAACCATTCTAGGACAGGCCACTTTTTTTTTAGAATCTCGTATAATTTTGATTAAAGAACCGCAGACTTCATCGAAAAAGTGAAAAAAGTCACCGAATTATTGGAAGACAATCTAGGAACATCAGTTTTCGAATTTGTATTCAGCTGATTTTGACAAAGTTCTAGACAAGCATTCAATTTTTCATAAAAAGTCCTCCAGATTCCACAAGATTTGGGATACAATAACTCTAGCACAGGAACGAAGTGGTATATGTATAAGTCTGAATGGAGTCGCGGTCACCGGCAATGAACAAATGAGCGCGGATTAAAATTTGGCTCTTCACTGGGATTTGTGCAAAATATTCAAGTGTCAAGTTAGCCGTGGGGTCTAGTTGTTAGGGACAAGTTGCGTTCGATAGGTGTTAGGTAGTTCGAATCCCGCCGCAAAATTTGTTTCGATTTTTCATAGGTTCGTGTGTATCTGTAAAAATAAATATAACTTAAGCGTGAGTCTATGTGAATAACAATATAGTAAATATAACCGCGACATATATATTTTTTTAACTTGTCTATACTGTTTCCTAAAAACTCGTTAGGAGTCATCGAAAGTTTCAATGACTGGCTTCGAAGCATTAGTGTATCAGTGTTTCAAGAACTCTATTCCTCTGGTCTTCACATTTTCATTGAAATTATTTTGTACTTTCGACAACTCTTTCTACTTTTTAAACATGTATCAATCAAGGTTTGTAAGACGATTCTTCCAATTTATGACATACGTTTAGCCCTATTTTTTCCGTGTATCATATAAGCAATTCACTTTCCCACGATTTTTTCCACAAATTTAAATTTTTCAACAAAATAATTGTGTCCAGACGTGAAAAAATGGACACGGACGTCTGGACACTACTATTTTTTTAAAGAGTAAAAATTGTGAGAGAAAAAACCGTGGGAAACTAAATTTCTGTTCTGGTAAAGTATCACATGCCCTTAAACTGTCAAATGAAACAAAATATACATACACACTATACGTACTTCATCTTTACATTTTTTCTTAATATTTCTAGCCCAAGTTTCTTCAGACCTTGTTCGTTTTCTTCCATGGGAAGGACCCGCCGATTCATTTTCCATTACAAAAATGGGAAAATTAAATTTCAAACTCAATTTTTATTATTACATTAACTTTATTAAAATAATGTTGCATGAGGTGAACACTTTTTAAGTGAAAACTACAATGATTTATTTTATTTTAAAGTGAAATTCATTGTTTTGGCTGCATTTAGGATAACATAGGCTGAAGGTCATTTAGTGGTCATTCAACATACTTGCAAATTTTTCTATTTTCTTTGGAGTTCATCGCCTCGTAAACAACAGCATTGTGCAAGCGAGGATTACACAATAGTCTATAACATAACTTTTTCTTTTATTATACATATATTATGATATACTAATTTCTCTCCTACCTACTTCCAAAATATTAACAATAAATCCAAACTGAACTTCGAGAACGCTGCCTGACAGAGTATTCCTCACGACGCATTAGCTAACAGCGCGGGCGGACATCGAGTACATTTTCCAAATCTAAATATCTCAGTAAATTTTTAACGAATCGATATGAGATTTTTCAAAAAACTTCATTTAACATTGCCGAACATATCACTCACTGGAAGTTGCTTGAAAGTCGAAGTTACCTAGATACTTTTTACCGGTGAAACCAAGAAAACACAATTATCGATTGACCTCATTTTGAAATTGAAAATTATTAAACAAAAAGCGTTTGTTAACTTTTTCATGATTTCCTAGGCATCGCTAGACCATTTTGAATATGTCTTGCAAATTTGAACTCATTTCAATAATATTTGGCCGAGTTACAACGATTTAAGTTTTTAAACTTAATTCAATCGGGGAGAAACTTTTTTTCAATATTTCGTTTTTATTATTAAAAATAAACGTTTGGCGAAAAAAACTCCAATGGGAAAAAGTTTCATTTTCTTATTCCCTACAATTCTAAATTTAAAAAAAAATAGATTTTTCGATTTTGAAAATTTTTATTTTTTGGGACGATCGGACAATACTTTTACGCGTTTTCGAGCGTCGAGCTGGTTCTTGCACCCGGCGGCTCAATTGCAGATTTTTTTTCATTTTATTCATTTGAACTTTCCAATCTTCAGGTCACATTGCGCAATCAAGCTGTGTGCGTATTTCACTGTTTCACTGTATTTCATCACATTCATTCAGCGAGCCAAGGTCCCTGTAACATCCGCAAAGGGTTAAAAATATTTATACATCTAATATTTAAAAAAATATCTGTTTCTTTTCCATTTTCGACTGCTGCGTCTATGAAATTCTAATCATGAGTCCAAATCTTCACAAACCGCGCATTGTACATGTGCCGCTCTGGGAATAATTAATACTTCAGGGTTGTTGTGAAGGGATGATATGAGTTTTTTACGGAGTGTTTCACTAAGATACCGCCGTCCCGTGCGTTCACCCCATACCCCTAACCCCCGGGTAAACGCACACTATCAGAAGCTGGCACCCTGCATTTTTTTATTATCTAGGACCCCCTGAACATGAATCCGAAGAGAAACTGCGTTAAACTATTTATGCATGCTCAATGTTACCTACGTACTGCACTAGATAGGTTGGGACCAAACAGTTGTCATCTGCTAAGTTTTAAAATTTTACTACCGATAAAACTGGTAATTTCGTACTAACTGATTTTTAAATTAAAAAATCAGAATCCATCGATCTCAATAACTACGGGCATATAACATTTTCCATGAAAAGATTAAAACTGCCATTTTCTACATGTATATATAGTGAACTGGCGGAAATAGGAAAACACGGACAACCTTTTTAGATTCGCCATCTAAAGAACATCGCCATCTAAATAGAAAATTCCTTTTCCAAAAATCAGTTGAAGTTTTAGTTTTTCAGTTATAAAATATTTAAGCTGAACCAATTAGGAGCACCGTATAAACAGCCGTGTGTGCATGAACGGGATTTCAACGCAGTATTATCAGAGCGAGCGCAGAGGTGGTGTTAGCGACAAGAGAACACTACGTTGGAATTCCGTTCACACATGCACGGCTGTTTATACGGCGCTTCTGATTGGATGAGCTTAAGGTGTTTTCCGAAAAAATCGATCTCTGGTAGAATTGTTTAAATTTGAGCTACTATTTCAAGTAGAATGTTTTTTTATATGCTAAATTAATTTCAAATTTTTCTACCACACTGATGTCAAGATAATTAATGTTAAAGATGACTGCTTTAACACAGAATGCATGGGCAATGCACAAGCACTCTCCATATTTTGATTTGTAGTAATAAAATGCTCTGGTAGAGAAATTAAAAGAATATGTCTACTTGTGCTGCTTGAAAATACAAATATGTCAGGAAAATAATAAAATCCCTTCACCACGTACTTTTCTAAATAATCGAATGAAAAACATTGAAATTTTAATTACTTTCAAACGCATGAACGTCAAAGATTCGCGATCCGGCAACACTGTTCCCTCTCTCCTGCTTGCTTGGTGCAGGATCTCGATACACTCATATACTCGTTTACACACAGTTGGTCAGCGATGGTTAGTTTTAAATTTCGACGTTTCACGATCTACGAATCTGCTGCTGACAAATGATTGGTGACTATACGTATACACACACACTACGAATTCTAAGCCAGGAGCGCAATAAAATATTGAGTATGCGGGACCATGCAATTTTTTCAATACAGCATACAACGACAGGCGCCCCACGGGACTCCAATATTTGTACGAGCGTGGGACTCGGAAACTACCTTAAATATTTTATAACTGAGAAACTAAAACTTCAACTGATTTTTGGAAAAGGAATTTTAGATTTATTTTTTTTTTATTTTTATACGGCCATCTAAGTCCGGACACTTGAGTCTGGGACACCCTGTATATATATTCGGTTTCGGTTTCGATTTCTTTGGAATAGAACCGAAGGGCCTATGACAAAGCCACCAACCGCGTCCTCGTGTGGCGGATAGAGGGTCCCTGTCCCAAGGGTTTCTGCTGAATATGGTTACAATAATTAATAAGCAGTCGCGGACAATTGTCCAGGGATGGTTCCGAAGGAATAACCCCTCAGCGAAGGCGTAAGAACCGTGCCGAAAGCTGAATGGCACCTGGGTGAGGTGTCTTTAACGGTGATACTGGGATACCGGGCCACCTCTCAGAGTATCAGCCTTATTCTTGCACGCGGGGCTCTACAAGGATGAACGAATCCTTTCCCTAGCTGCTCGTGGGGACAACAATGAAACCACCTAGACACCAAGATGTTGTAGATGCGGTTCAAAACGATTGAACGCGCAGAACACCCGACAATGGGTCGGCAAACTATGCCGATCATCCTAGAGTTCCGGGTGCTGAAAATAATTTAGATGGAAACACGACGACGAACCGGTGAAACGCCCACATTGAGTGGACGGGTCAACTTAAGAATGACGTGCTAGACTGCTACGATGCAAGCATTATCCCTGTTCGCGGAGGCTTTATGGCGCGTATGCACACTCTGTGGTGCCAGAAACACCCAGAGCTTTAGCACGTTTCGCATCAGTCTTTGCGAAATCAAGCCGACTACCTCCGGAAAAATGGATATGTACGCGGAGCGCTTCTCCAACCGCTGCTGGACCATCAATTGCTCAGTTTATGGTGCTGCGAGAACTTTGGCTGATTCAAATCGAAGGCTATAACCAACGATGGATCGAAAGACCAAAAGACGCTTGCATCAACTGAACAAGAAAATTGGATGGGCAAGACAGAATGCGTCCCGTGTTCAATGTGTGATTGTCTACATAACATCTGGTAGACCGTTCACAGAAAGGGTTCGAAAGTTCGCCCAAGAACTAAGGATCTTGAATCACACACTAAACAAGTCAAAGCTGCTGACAATCAAACAGCATATTGTTGACAAAATACGGCTGTTATCTGACGCAAGGAGGAGGATACAGAAGAGGGAGAGCTGGATCAGGGAGAGTCAACAGTTTCTCGCTGACTCATCACGCCTCTTCAGTGATCCCCCTGTTTTTGTAAAAAATCAACCCAAGCCCAAGGAGGTAGAGACTTTTTGGAGAGAGGTGTACAAGATCCCGAAAACACTAGAGTTGAAAGAAGATACTGACAATATCATCCGCTTCAAGGAGTTTTGCGACAGCCTCATAAAATCTGAGGAGGAGTGCCCATCAGTCACTGTCGAAGAGGTGAAAAAAGCACTTAGAGGCACGAAGAACTTTTCCGGTGCTGGACCAGATGGTTTCAAGAACTTTTGGTGGAAGAAGTTTACTTCTATACACCAACATTCGGCCCGCATATTCACCTCATATTTAGAGTCGGAGACGCTCATTCCGCAGTGGCTGGTGTTAGGACGCACTATACTCCTACCGGAAAAAGGCAACTTGTCCAAACCAGAGAATGACAGGCCAATAACTTGTTTGAAGACACTGTATAAGATCTTTACAGATGTCCTAAACAACAGGATTGTTCGACGAATTGAGCCAGTATGGCGAGAGATGTACGAACAACGTGGCTCGAAAGAAGGTGTAGCAGGCTGTCGAGAGAACCTGCTAATTGACAGGTGTGCCTGTAAAGACGCTACAGTCCATCAGCGCGTCCTGTCAATGGCCTGGATTGAATACCGGAAAGCTTTCGATTCAACCTCTCATAGACTTATCATCTGTCTGTTAGAAAGCTTGAAGGTACATCCACACATAGTGAGATGCATAGAGAGATTGATGCCTCTTTGGAAAACTAGATTTACTATCTCATCTAGAAATTATCTACGGATAACAAACAACGTCACCTTCCAGAGGGGCATCTTTCAAGGTGATACCATGAGCCCTTTGCTTTTTTGCATCACACTTCTGCCTCTAGCTCTCGCACTAAGAAATTCTCCTGGATACCTCTGTGGCGACACTAATCAGCGCGAGCATAAGGTCACTCATGTATTTTATTTGGATAACCTGAAGATCTATGCCTCTGGTAAAAGCAAACTTCAATCTGCTATAAATATCGTCAAGAACTACACAGGAGAGATTGGAATGGACTTTGGTTTGGACAAGTGTGCCAAAATTCATCTGAAGAAAGGAAAGATTACTGGCGCAGATACAAGCATCTTCTTCGACAGATTTGGTCTTCCAATCTGTCGGCGTTAAACAAGGTATCTGCGACTAACATGCTTGCCGTCCAGATTCTACTATACTCGTTTGGGGTGGTTCAATGAACGAAGAACGAGCTTCAGGCCCTTGATGTCACCACACGTAAGAACAGGCATATGCATAAAAGCTTGCATATCAATTCGTCAGTTCTGCGATTATACATTTCACACCGTCAAGGCGGACGCGGACTTCTGAATCTCCACACCGAGAGAAAATACTTACTACTCTCGTCTGATCTCGTCTCACGCTACGTTCTTATGGTTTAGTTCAAACTAAGATAGCACACATTCTTACTGAATTAATAAGAATTCTTACTAATTCAGTAAGAATGTGTGCTATCATAGTTTGAAATAAACCATAATAACGTAGCGTGATACGAGATCAGACGGGAGTAGTAAGTATTTTCTCTCTGTGCAGTGTCTTCATAACCGACTTGTACTAAGTACATCAGGTTACATCGTTGCTAATGGCAGAGATCCGCTCCTAATAATGGTCAGGAATCACCTCGGGAATCACGAGATGATTGGCGAAGGTGCGTTCCTTTACAAAGCCGCGGAGCAAGCTGCCGAGGCCCTTGGCCTGAATTTCAACATCAGAAGTGAGGAAAGTGCATTACTCCATCTAGATGCTTCACGTCTAAAAGCCGAAGTAAAGAAAGCAGAGTTTTGAAAATTTCACCAAGAGCTACTCGACAAGCATATGCACGGAAACTTGTACAGAAATGTAGAAAAACAGACCTTGTCGAAGGAGCAAACTTTTGCTTTCCTCAAGTCATCAGGGCTCGATTCAGGTACAGCGGGTTTTATTTTTGCATGCCAGGACGGTGTCATTTCCACCATAGCATACCGGGCCCGCTTTTTATGTCAAAAAGTTCCCAGTGATAGGTGCAGAGCGTGTCATGCACACGCTGAGTACCTAGAACACATACCATCGGGGTGTCCGACCCACGCAGGAACATAATGCGGCCCTGAGAGTGCTTTATTACCAGGGTCGCGACCAATAGGTCGCGACCCTGCCCTGCCGAACGCTCTAAGGGAATTAGAGTCAATTGCCCGAAACGAGAAGTGCCAAGTTTTCTGGAACTACGATTTTCGGGCAGCAGCCTCCGTCGCTGACTCGAGACCTGACATTGTTCTCCAAGACTTCGAGAAACGAAGTATATTCATGATCGAATTCTTGGCTCCGTCCGAATACAACATGACTGTAAAGGAAAAAGAAAAACAGGAGAGGTATCAAGACCTTAAAAGAGAGCTGCAACGACTGTACCCAAAATATTCGGTTCGAATAATTGTCCTTGTGATAGGTGCTATCGGAGGTGCGAAACTATCACTGGTTCGTAACCTTAAAGCCATATCCGCGTGCCAAAAATATGCCAAGGCACTTGCGAGATGGATGCAGAAAGCTGTCATCCTTGGGTCGCTTCGTGTCCTCAAGACACACGAGGGTTTCGTCGGCCTGTCGTTGTGATTTCGTCGTGCCCTGTGACCACCCATCTCACGGTTGTGAGACGTGGCCATAGGTGTGTTTTACTGCGGTTCTCCTGGGGGCTATTGAAATTTTTTATATGGCAGTTGCTCTCAGTGGGACCCTGCGTTGGTTGTTGAACTCTTCTCTTTATTTATACATATATATGGGCCGAAGAAAATCAATTTCTAGCAATCGATTTCTAATACGAAAAAATCGTTACTTCGTATTGAGCTGAATAAACTGTTTTTTTTTTTAAATCGAATAATATCTTTTACCACCTCAAGCGTGCTGAAAATGGAATAAATTTAATTTAAGCGTGAAATATATAAAAGAATGAATTCTTACAGTCACAAATTTTTTTATACAAATATGCAGAACAATATGTTTAAAGAATTCATGAAAGTACCTACTTGATATTAAAAAAATATGGAAAATTAAAAATTAGTAATAGGACAAAAACTTTTTTTTTAATTTTATTTTTATTGAATTCCACGCAGAAAATTAATTTAAAAATAAGCAATGAGAAGTAAATAATTAATTTATTAAATATTAACCATTACAATTTTAGAGTAAATTCCGCCTTGTTTCGGAAAGGAGGCATCTCAGCTCTTGATTAAAATATGTCTCTTATGTAACCGTCTGTTTTTTAAGCTCCCAATAGCACCTCGGTATGTCACACTTACGGCCACATCTCACACCCGTGAGATGGCTGGTCACAGGACAAGATGAAATCACGACAGGCCGGCGAAACCCTCGTGTGTCTTGAGGACACGAAGCAACCTAAGGATGACAGCTTTCAGCATCTATGTCGCAAGTGCCTTGGAATATTTTTGGCACGCGGGTATGGCTTTAAGGTTTTGAAACAGTGATAGTTTTGCACCTCCGAGAGCACCTATCACAAGGACAATTACTCGCACCGAATATTTTGGGTACAGTCGTTGCAGCTCTCTTTTGAGGTCTTGATATCTCTCCTCTTTTTCTTTCTCCTTGGCAATGATGTTGTATTCGGACGGAGCCGAGAATTCGATCACGAATATACTTCGTTTCTCGAAGTCTTGGAGAACAATGTCAGGTCTCGAGTGAGCAATGGAGAATGCTGCCCGAAAATCGTAGTTCCAGAAAATTTGGCACTTCTCGTTTCGGACAATTGATTCTATCTCCCTTAATCCTTTAACGCCGAGAATCCCACTTTGGGTACACCACTCTTTCTGCAATTATAACTCATGCAATTCAAGGTATAAAAAATTGAGACACATATTTTTGAAGCTTAAGATCTCTGTTTTTCGATGGTGGACATAACAATGTGATGAAGTGTTGTTAATTATGGGTTAATAATGGTTCCGAGATCAATTTTTCATCTTAGTGTGTTCGAAATGGCTCATTAATGACAAAATTTTTGCGAAGACATTCATGAATTTTTTTCTCAAAAAGTATGATCTTTTCGAGAAAGTGCAAAAGAAGAAAAAGTTCTTAGAATCACTCAAAGAATACGTTAGAATTTTTCCAGAAAGTTTTAAATTATTTTTTTGATTTTGCAATTTGTCAATTTTTAAAAAATTAAAAAATTGCTCCGAAAATTCTTTAAAAAATGCAGGTGAATTCTTTGTCTGATTCTAACAACTTTTTATTCTTGAAAATTTTTGCTATAAGCTCATGGTTCTCAAGAAAAAAATTCACAAAAGTCATCATTCTTGATCATGTAAATTTTCGATGCATCTGTGCTTCGATGAGAGTGTGAGCCTGCATTGGTGAAAGAAGGTGTGGAAAGAAATGAATTTTCATCAAGGCCTAAGTTGGTGAAAAAACACCGAAAGAAGATACTCCGAGCAAAGAATTCCCCAGTGGTTCGGGTTTACACCCCAATAGTTGGGGTGGTTTCTATTTTTTTCTGTTTCACATGAAGGATTGGTGCGCTCGCACGGCTGAGTCGTGCGGGCACCCCAACCATTCGGGCGGGCGCCCCACCAGTTCGGCCGCTGCTGTTTCGGTTGAGCTTCCGAATGGTTGAGGTGCCCGCACGACTCAGTCGTGCAAGCGCACCAATCCTTCATGTGAAACAGAAAAAAAAAGAAACCACCCCAACTATTGGGGTGTAAACCCGAACCACTGGGGAATTCTTCGCTCGGTGTATCTTCTGTCGGTGTTTTTTCACCAACTTAGGCCTTGATGAAAATTTATTTATTTCCAAACCTTCTTTTACAAATGCCGGCTCACACACTCATCGAAGCACAGATACATCGAAAATTTACATGATCAAGAATGATGACCTTTGTGAATTTTTTTCTTGAGAACCATGAGCTTATAGCAAAAATTTTCAGGAATAAAAAGTTGTTAGAATCAAACAAAGAATTCACCTGGATTTTTTAAAGAATTTCCGGAGCAATTTTTTAATTTTTCAAAAAATGACAAATTGCAAAATCGAAAAAATAATTAAAAAATTTCCTGGAAAAATTCTCACGTATTCTTTGGGTGATTATAAGAACTTTTTCCCCTTTTGCACTTTCTCGAAAAGATCATACTTTTTGAGAAAATAAATTCATGAATGTCTTCGCAAAAATTTTGTCATTAACGAGCCATTTTGAACACACTAAGATGAAAAATTGATCTCGGAACCATGTGTTCTGAAAGTTCAGACATTTATTCCACCGGTTATTGAGGTTCCCAGTACATTGCACACTGGGAACCATTCGCAAATCTCGATTTTATAAAAAAAAATTAGAAAAAATCGTGTTTTTTTTTGTTTAAACAATATTTTTCCATAATTAACAACATTTTATCACATTTGCATGCCCACTATCAGAAAGAACAGATCTTAAGCTTCAAAAATATGTGTCTCTCAATTTTTTATACCTTGAATTGCATGAGTTGTAATTGCAGAAAGAGTGGTGTACCCAAAGGGGCATTCTCGGCGTTAAAGGGTTTTAAAGCGTTCGGCAGGGCAGGATCGCGACCAATACCGTAAGAGCGACAAAGATGGTAATAAAGCACTCTTAGGTCCGCATTATGTCTATAGATATACGTCGTTCCTGCGTGGGTCGAACACCCCGATAGTATGTGTTCTAAGTACTCAGCGTGTGCATGACACGCTCTGCACCTATCGCTGGGAACTTCTTGACATAAAATGCGGTTACGGAATGCTAAGGTGGAAATGACACCTTCCTAGCATGCGAAAAAACCCTCTTTACCTGAATTAAGCTCTGATGATCTGAGAAAAGCAAAACATTGCTCCTTCGACAAGGACTGTTTTTCTACATTTCTGTGAATGTTCCCGTGCATTTTCTCGTCGAGTAGGTGTTGGTGAAATCTTTCAACTTCTCCTTTCTTCACTTCGGCTTTTAGAAGTGAAGAATCTAGAGCGAGAAATGCACTTTCCTCACTTCTGATGTTAAAATTCAGGCCAAGGGTCTCGGCCGCTTGCTCCGTGGCTTTGTAAAAGAAACGCTCCTTCGCCAATCATCTCATGGCTTCTGACCATTTTTAGGAGAGGATCTCTGCCATTTGCAACTGTGTAAGCTGCACTTAGAGCAATTCGGTTATGAAGACACTGGCGATTCAGAAGTCCGCGTCCGCCTTGACGGCGTGAAATGTACAATCACGGAACTGACGATTTGATATGCAAGCTTTTATGCATATGCATGGTCTTACGTGTGGCGACATCAAGGGCCGTAATAGACCAGGAGCCCATGACATTTTTTATGTAAGTGCAGGTGTACGGACAATTTTCACCTGACAGGTTCGACTTGGGAAGACAAACTTAAAAATGCGTGCCTTAAAGGGCTGAGTGTGTCAGGTGAGCGATGGCGAGCTGGCAAAGGTGCCAATTTTTATGGTTCATTGCGATTTGTGGCTCACGCTTGAAAATTTGTGTACATGTAGAAGATGACATATAAATGGCACGTGGGCATTTTTAAGGCACTTATTTGTGTCATGAAGTGCTTTATGGCACCTTCATAGGTGCCGGAAATTCAGGTGATATTTCTTGATATTGATTTTACAGGAAAAAGTTTCAAACAAAAGTTGTTCTGCTTCGAAAGATGGGTATTTTCATCCCCATATCATTTTTTGATAAAATTGATACATTTCGATTTAATTTCTTAGAATAATATTCAGCTTTATTACAACCTTCTACGATAATTAGAAGCTGAGAACGTGACTCTGTTTATTATTGTTTATAGGACAATAAGTTATTATTTTACTCGAAAGTAGCTGACGCCAATTTGTTATATAAGACTTATACTATTGATGTACTCATTTTGAGAACACCTTCTTTTGAATTTCTCAAGGTACAACAGGTGGAAGGAACAATGGAAAAAAGAATGAAAAATGCGCATAACATGGTAAAAATACACATTTGAATAAAATGTTCTTCAGTAATGTTGAAGTACACCTGCAGGGGAGTATTTTTTCTCTCTTGATAATTTTCGAAAAAATGACTTGCTGGACAGAAAAACAGCTTTTGATTTTTCTCGTATTTTTTAATCGATGTTTTCTCGAAATGAATCAATTTTATCAAAAAATGATATGGGGATGAAAATACCCATCTTTCGAAGCAGAACAACTTTTGTTTGAAACTTCTTCCTGTAAAATCAATATCAAGAAATTTCACCTGAATTTCCGGCACCTATGAAGGTGCCATAAAGAACTTCATGACACAAATAAGTGCCTTAAAAATGCCCACGTGCCATTTATATGTCATCTTCTACATGTACACAAATTTTCAAGCGTGAACCACAAATCGCAATGAACCATAAAAATTGGCACCTTTGCCAGCTCGCCATCGCTCACCTAACACACTCAGCCCTTTAAGGCACGCATTTTTAAGTTCGTCATCCCAAGTCGAACCTGTCAGGTGAAAATTGTTCGTACACCTGCACTTACATAAAAAATGTCATGGGCTCCTGGTCTGGAAGCTCGTCCCTCGTCCATTGAACTACCCCAAACGAGTAGAGTAGAACCGGGACGGCAAGCATGTGAGTCGCTTCACTGATGTTACATCCTGAATACGGTTTTGAGGCAAGCCCAGGTATGTATATGTCTCTTCAGTATTAAGATGTCTAATAGCACTTATATCCACAAGCTCAGGGTCCATGGGAACGACAGTGATCTTTCCTTTCTTCAGATGAATTTCGGCACACTTGTCCAAACCAAAGTCCATCCTAATCTCTCCTGTGTAGTTCTTGACGATATTTATAGCAGTTTGAAGTTTGCTTTTACCAGATGCATAGATCTTCAGGTCATCCATATAAAATACATGAGTGACCTTAGGCTCGCGCTGATTAGTGTCGCCACAGACGTATCCAGGAGAATTTCTTAGTGCGAGAGATAGAGGCAGAAGTGTGATGCAAAAAAGCAAAGGGCTCATGGTATCACCTTGAAAGACGCCACTCTGGAAGGCGACGTTGTGCGTTGTCACACGATAATTTCTAGATGTCATAAAATTCTATTTTTCTAAAAAGGCATCAATCTCTCTATGTATCTCACTATGTGCGGATGCACCTTCAAGCTTTCCAAAAGACAGATGATAAGTCTACGAGAGGTTAAATCGAAAGCTTTCCGGTATTTAATGCAGGCCACTGACTGGACGCGCTGATGGGCTGCAGCGTCTTTACAGACACAGGTGGCAATTAACAGGTTCTCTCGACCTAACACTATTCACTGCGGAATAGGCGTCTCCGACTTTAAATATGAGGTGAATATGCGGGCCAAATGTTGGTGTGTAGAAGTAAACTTCTTCCACCAGAAGTTCTTGATAAAATCTAGTCCAGCAGCCGAAAAGTTCTTCGTGCCTTTAAGTGCTTCTTTCACCTCTTCGGCAGTGATTGATGGACATTCTTCCTCAGATTTTATGAGGTTGTGGCAAAACTCCTTGAAGCGGATTATATTGTCATTATCTTCTTTCAGTTTTAGGGCCGATATCACCAACTCTGATTAAATACATGATTAGCTAATCATGATTATTCTTTAATCGAGGCTTTAATCATGATTAAATTGTAATGCGTTCCACCATGGATATTCTAACCCTGATTAGCTAATCACATACCCTTTTCGTGGTAATACTGATATTATCTTGTAACGGTGATTCTAGGTGGCCGCTACAAGAAGAACGCTCAAGTTTTTTGCGCGCGCACGGTTCAAGATGACGATATTAACCAAGTCATGTGACATCCAGCAGAAGTCTTTTTTATCAAGAAGTGAAATAATTTTACGTGGATGTAATATATGCAAATAATGTTACGAATTTCCATCACTATTTCAGTTCAAAAAATAATACTGTGAATTATAAAGGCATTAATAGTGATTAATCAAAGATGTTCAGAAATATTTGATGCTTATGTGAAAAAAATACACGAAGGAAGCTTCCTGATGCGCACTGCGAAGGTACATTGGTTAAATATTTATTTTCAGTACTGCAAAATGAATTTATGCTACTGAATTCTCATTTCGTTAACTTATATATTTTACATACGCATTGTTTTTAAGAACGAATTATCGCTCCCAATAATGTGAAAGAAACTATAGGTAAGAAAAGTTTGGTTATTGGAACACAATTTACACTTTGCGGACGCATCATCAAAGATATTTTGGTTTCATAGTTTCTTTCATCTACATATTGATAAAAACAAAGGCGTAGATATGATAAAAATTATTATGAAAATGATCCACATTCGCTCTGAACATGCTTCAAATGCTCAAGTGCAAACTTCGATTTTGAGATTATGTTCTGCCAACCAGCGTTAATCGTCGATTAACTCCGTTAACCGGCCAAAATCGACCTGTTAAGTTAGACAGTGATGATCTCTCTTTAATCATGCTTTAGAAGATGGTGGAATGCAAGGTTCTGATTAAATTAGAATAATCGAGGATTAACATCTTAATGAGAGTTGGTGAAATCGGCCCTCAGTGTTTTCGGGATCTTGTATACCTTTCTCCAAAAAGTCTATACCTCCTTGGGCTTGGGTGGATTTTGACAGAAACAGGGAGATCGCTGAAGAGGCGCGATGGATCAGCGCGAAGCTGTTGATTCTCCCTGATCCATCTCTCTCTCTTCTGTATCCTCCTCCGTGCGTCAGATAACAGCTGTATTTTGTCAACAGTATGCTGGTTGATTGTCAGCAGCTTGATTTAAGATCCTCAGTTCTTGGGCGAACTTTCGAACCCTTTCCGTGAACGGTCTACCAGATGTTATGTAGTCAATCACACGTTGAATACGGGATGCATTATGTCTTGCCCATCCAATCTTCTTGTTCAGTTGATGCAAGCGTCTTTTGGTCTTTTGATCCATCGTCGGTTTTAGCCTTCAATTTGAATCAGCCAAAGCTCTCGCAGCACCATAAACTGAGCAATTGATGGTCCAGAGGTCGGACTCTTGCGAGATATCTCTACGAAGGGAGGCATCCATTTCAGCCAGATCTTGGGACTTAGGAGAAACGTGCATGTTAATGTTTCTCCTTGTCCTGAAATCGCGATCATCTCTCAGTAGGTGCCTGATTTCCGCAGCTGGTTTTAATGTCGCTTCCTCATCTTAGTCTGCAGTTCGATCAAGCAGCGGTTGGGGAAGCGCTACGCGTACATTTCCATTTTTCCGGAGGTAATCGGCTTGATTTCGCAAAGACTGATGCGAAACGTGCTGAAACTCTGGGTGTTGCTGGCACCGCAGAGTGTTCATACGGGCCATAAAGCCTCGTTGAACAGGGATAATGCTGGCATCGTAGCAGACTAGCAAGTCATCCTTGAGTTGATCCGTCCACTCAATTTAGGCGTTTCGCCGGTTCGTGGTCGTGTTTCCATCTGAATTATTTTCAGCACCCCGAACTCTAGGATGATCGGCATTGCATGCCGACCCATTGTCGGGTGCTCTGCGCGTTAGATCGTTTTGAACCGCATCTACAACATTTTGGTGTTTTGGTGGATTCATTGTTGTTCCCACGAGCAGCTAGGGAAAGGGTTCGTTCATCCTTGTAGAGCCCCGCGTGCAAGGATAAGGCTGCATAATCTGATAGGTCGCCCGGTATCCCAGTCACCGTTTAAGACACCTCACCCAGGTGCCATTCAGCTTTGGGCACTGTTGTTACGCCTCCGCTTATGGATTATTCCTTCGAGATCATCCCTGGACAATCGTCCATGACTGTTTATTAATTATTGAAACCATATTCAGCAGAAACCCTTGGTACATACATTAAAAATATAACTATAACAGATATATTAAGAATAGCTTTCCGAAGGAATTATCGAAACAGCACCGAAGTATTGAAATAAAATTGCGTTAGTCTAATCAAGGCGAGAGCAGTGACAGTTGGGGTTCACTTTAGACTTCTAAAAGAGTTTTTTCAGTATACTAAAAGTTTTATAAATTTAAAGTTATTTTACTTATGCTACTTATGTTTCTTCTGCAATTAATGTTTTGTAGTTAGAATTTTCAATCTGAAGTCTTTAATCCAAATCTAAGATTTTTCTTGATAGCTGGTAATTTATGTAATTAGAAACAACTTTACAACCTTATTCGATTGGTCTACTGAAATTTTTGCAATGAGTAAAACATTTATTCATATAAGATTTAATAAATTCGGCATATCGTGTATCTCAGAGCTTAAACTAAAATGCTTTGCTGGTAGGCAATATCGATGGAACGAAGGATGCAATGGAAGTTTCTCCTCATGAAAGTCGGCTTTCCCCACAAGCTATTACAGGCGTGTACGTGATATTAAATTAAAAATTAAAACTGTTTCATGTTGTGAAGCATACAAAATAATAGCCGCCGTGCAATTTACAGCAATTTCTCTTGATACTGTTGACATAAAACGCTGAGACGGTTGTTTAACAGAAATCGGTAGAAGGATTTATTTTAAGAGATTAATTTATTTTCTCCTATCACAAAAATATTAACCAACACTTTTTTTTTGTTTCAGGTGAGGACTGCTAACCTTTCTCATTTTTGTATCTATGCATGCATCCTTGACTTCTTTGTCTGTGAAAGTTTTCATCGAAGAAAAATAAGGGAAGACGCGCAAGGTTTGTTTCTGTAAGTTTTCCTCCCTTTTTCCTATTTTTATGACTTTTCTCTGTCCTTCTTTTTCTCTTGTACTACCCTCAGAATATTCTCCACGAGGCAGTAGAAGAAAAAGCAAAATCGACAATACATTCTTGATGGGATGAATGACGTAGGAGGGTTGAAAACCCTCCTACGTTTAAAAGCTCTCAAAACGTGGAGATTTGATTAAAACCGACCAAGTCAAATTTTACATAAAACCAAAACCTTCTCATCAGAATGAGAATGTAAAAACTATGGAAACTGTAGGTAATGCCTTTTTCCTGCATACTAGATGTATCGCCACTCCCGGTGCTGCCCTCTGCGCTGAGCTTGATAAATCTCCATCATCATATAATATTTGACTTTTATGTAAAAATCAATAATATTAAAATCTGCTTTTATATAACAAATGTAAATTATTATACGCTGGAAACACCAGTTCCCGTTAGATCACTGAAGTTAAGCAGTGTTGGGCGCGGTTAGTACTTGGATGGGTGACCGTTCGGGATAATACTACTGCGTTGCTGTTAGCGGGCGTGGGTGTGGTGAGCCCACACTTGTAGTTATTTACTACAAGAAACTATCCACCTAGAAACACTACCCGAATCGGGTAGTGTCACGCCTACCCCTAGAGGCTCGCCGAAAGGGAAATGGCTTAATGGTATAAAAAAAAAAAAAAAAAAAAAAACATTTAATTGTGGTTCTACGAAAATTCAGTTAAACAGTTAAGGATTTCAGGTTAACAGAATCATGAACATACTGTTGATTCATCTATGTCAACTTTGTAAACGTAAACTTAGTTTTCATTTTAACAAGGGGTCTTGGGTTAATAAAGATTATGATAGAGTGCACCACTATCGGGTACGCTGGTTTTCTCCTAGTTGTAACCACGTTTCTGCTATTGAATCTTAAAATTAAACCCAATTGAATAAACTGTTAAAGCGTAGAAGAAGAGGATGGAATTTAGGAGGAGGGCAGAGGAGGAGGAGGAGGTGGTGGGTATAATAATAATCAACTGTATATCCATTATTCTGTTAACCAGAAATCCTTGTCACTTTATATGGATTTATTTATATACAATTTTTTTTTAAATGTTGGTTCTAAGAAAAGACAAGATTTGCAGCTGTTATATATAATAGCAGATTTTAATATGCGTAATCAATACTTCATTCAGCATTTTTAGTATTATTTAATTAAATTTCTATATCACTAAATGTTGATTTAAGAGTTCTAGAAAGTAGATGTTCTTGTTATCACTAGATCATTGTATTATTTTTTAATGTTCGATTCACAGTATTCTGGCATAAGATTTTAATATTGTTGAATTTATTTTATCACTCATGGTACTTTATTTCAATGTTTCAAGTGAGTAAGTTGAATATTTTCAGCAGATTACTCTATTATGCGAAATATGATTTCAACGTTTCTTGCAGTTCATTATAATACTTATGTAGCTGATTTTATAAATTCTGACAAGAGCTTTCGAATTATATGTTCTTCGTCCGAAAATAGTTGAATCAATATTATTAAACATTATTACTGGGGGCTACTAGGTATTAATTGCTAATAGTTTATGTGACATCTGAGCCTTATCAATATGAGATTCTAAATGTCTCACTGTGATCCACTGGATGTAAAAAGATCTCTTGAGAATCTGTTGGTATTTTTCAAGATTCATGCAAATTTTTATATGGTTTGATTCATTTTGCAGAGGCATGCTGTGAGATTTATGATTGTTTTTTGAGTCGCTCAATCACAAAGCCTTCTGAAATCTTGCAAATGTTACAAAATTATTTTCTTTAGAATTACATTTTTTTAAATGCATAGCTCTCTCTCTCCCTCTCACACTTTTCTCTCTCTATCGCTAGCCTATACACACATGTACTTCATACCTTGCTGTCACTTTATGATTAATTGATTTTTTAGAATATAAAAATTAATGTAGTCTATAGCTTATAAGTCAATTACATCACATGGTTCTCTCTTGCACATGCTTCACTCACACCATTATGCTTAAACCATTGAGATGATGTAATAAATGTTAGTTTGAAAAGAAAAACTTCGTTTCTGTTGTAATGTAGTCAACATTTACATTTTTATAATATTCACCTAACTCATCCAAATTGATATAATAGCTCTCGTTCCAGCACTTATTTTGGTGCTTCTTTGTCTTGGCTGGTTTCATACTCTTCTATGGTATATCCATCATTTTTATTTTTACGTGTGCTACAATAAGAGTAAAATATTTTTTTTAAATGAGTTTCTTCTCCTTCTTTATCTTTCGTGAAAAGCAATACATGCATTTGTAGTCATAAAACAGAATTTTCCACTATACATATACGTATTAGCATCTCTGCTATTAATCTTCCTCCCATATCCTCAACATTTTTGAATATGCGTGTTATTTCATTGATCAAACAATTTTCATTAAGAACCATTATCGAACGAACCACCGTTCTCTTACAAAAAATACTTTAATTCAACTGTCTTTCAGTAGCGCCAATTGAGCGAGCTCTTCCAATAAACTGAACACGTATTAAATAATTATGCATTATATATCCTCAGATTATTATTATTGAACTACATGTAGAATATTTTTGAAACTTTTACTAGAGACGTGTGGAAAAGTTTTTTTAGACAAATTTGACTCCTTAGCCCTCTGAGCCCTCTGGTATTAGATCTCTTGCATCTAAATACATAGATTTGACTCAGTATCAATGTTGGTAAGGTAGGAATTCAGGATGACATCATCAAAATTTAGCACGGAAACTTAGCACGGACATGAACCACTTTAACTGTAAAGTGTTCTCTAATAATATATCTGTCACTTTAGGCTAAAGTTCCAGAAGTTTTCTAGAATGTAGAATGTTCATCATGAGTTAAATATGTACTGAATAAATAAAGACAGGAATTTTTAGTTAAAAGTATCATCTATAAGGAAGCAATAAATCAAATTTACGTAGACAAAACAGGATGTCATGCATAGCCCTCCATACCAAATTTCACCTTACACCTGTATCTTTTGCATGTTAAATGAATGTTTATCTATAAGAAGGCAATAAGTCATCTTTATTTTTCTCATAACTATATGATTCAGTAGAAAATGCCAGGATAAAGCAAAATATAACCTTGAAAGTATTTACACGAAATGTTAAATTGAGATAAAAAATAACCTTGAAACTGTTTACATGAATTCGATTCTTATAATTGCGCAATA